>VDFB02165524.1:9431-26524 GCA_007258455.2 Sequoia sempervirens | reverse complement strand
GGGATACCTTGATACTCCTAGATTTGTAAAAGAGAATGAACTCTTAAGCCTTATGGCTCAACCATAAATCGGACGTGGTAACTTCTAGGAATGGTGTTATTTTCATCCACTACTTTGAAGAGGGTAGGTGCATGAAGTTGGGTACCAATTTCGTGGCCACTTTCTAAATTTTTTTGAAAATGCTATAACACAAGCACGTTATAACACACTCGCATTATAGCACATTAAAAGGAAAAAAAAAAGTGAAAGTCTTCATTTTCACTTCAACTGTTTTCTTCTTCTACCTGCAGCCAAAACCCCCAACTTTCGCGCTTGCGTTCTAGGAGGAGGTATTGGGCACAAATATTCAACAAGAGTTGCTATTTATTTGCAAGGATGGCACCACAACAATGAAGAGGTGGGAGAGGTAAGTATTGTTTGTTGTTTGTTTTGAATTTCTTAGTTTTAGGTTGATTTTGTTAGTTTTAGGTTAAATTTGATATATAAATTTTTGAATTTGTAGGAAATGCAAATGAACCCGCAAACCCACAAAATCCTCAAGAATAAGAGCAACCAAATCCTGAAGAACAAAATCCTCAATAAGAAAATCAACCTCAACAACAACCTCCTCCACCAATCCCTCAACACCCTCCTAGAACTCAACAAAATTTAATGAGTGAGATTGAGAACAACAAAAAACAGATTGAGGATTTCATTACTAGGTTAAGTGATCCAAATGGTTCAACCATAGAAAGAATAACCCTCACAAATCCATTGAAATATATGTTAAAAAATGTAGATTCAATTAGCAAACAAATAACTGGATGGCAAGATGGGAGGCAGGCGACTAGGGCATATTATGGAGATAAACTATCATATAAACAAGTAAAAGATTTAAAAATTACAAAAGGTGATTTGTGCTCATTATTCACTGACCCACGCACAAATCAAAATCTTAGCCTCAATGCGAAGAGGTTTCCTATTCATTGGTGCCACCACCAAGATATTAGGAACCATTTTTATGATAGGTGGTGCATGGTCCTTGATGACCGACTGTGCAACAATTGTGGAGTCCCCCAGTATTTTCTTAGGAAGCTATACAGTGAGTTCATATTGAAAAAAATACCAAATTATTTTGATATGAGGGACTTCTAGGGGAGAGGTGGGGGGTCGGCTCAAGATAGGCCTAATGCATAGCCGGATCCTACACGACAAGGGAGACGAGCTCTCGCTAGGCCGCCTCGTGAGCACGTTGTTATTCCTGTAGTCATAAAGGAGAGTGTAGGCATAGAGACATTGCAGGTGATCAACACTTTGACCCAGAGTGTCAACCATCATACTAGCCCTATTCTACAGTGCCATCCAGGGGAGTCTTCGAGTGGTGGCCTTCAAACCCATGTGTGTCAATCTTGAAGGGCAACTTATTCATATGACCCCACTGAAACTTAGGAGGCTATTGCGGAGGATCCTTATGTAGCTACGGAGATGGAGAGGGCGGATGAAATTTTGAATGATACATATGGAATTGATACTCGGGTAAAAGTTAGCATGTTCATTGAATTTAATTTATTAAATTTTGATTTTGAAATGCAAGATTAACTAATTTAGTTTTATTATTTTAATAAAATTGTTGGGTCACAGTGTTGAGATTGGATACACCAGGCCTCCACCTACTTATTTCTGCAGTACACCTATCAGAAAGGTATGTAATTAGTAAACAATTATAAATTTATTACATGTTAATAACATTGTTTTACGAATGGTATTTTAATATGTGATTTTGGATGTTGAACATGGTAATATTGGAGGTTTCAAGGGAACACCTCCCAGTGCCAGTGGATTTACTCAAACCTTCACATAGGTAATAGAATAAATGTTTTAACTAATGAATTATACTTAATAGATTTGTTTAGTTTATATTCATATTGTTGGTTACATTGTATTGCACATCATTCAAACTCAAAGCATTACTTCACATTCCATAACTAATAACTATATGTTGATATATGAAAAAATTTCAACTACAATATAGTTGTTTAGAAATTCAACATAAGTAGTGATGCAATTTCTTCACATTGAGGCATGTGCTTGCAAAGGTGCACCTGCACGACACACTATGGATGATTGGAAAAAATCTATGAAACCATAATAGTAAGCAATAGCATAGACAAGGCGCTAGTAGTTTCTGTGCCTCGAAGAAATTTCATGGTGATGGAATTCCATTCCATCACCATGAGACCACATTTCTTCAAGGAATTTCTTCAAAAATGCTCACCACCTTTCTATGATACCACATTTTTCATACATGTGCACCAAACCATTTTATCAAACTACTCATACTTCCTTGCTGCTATGGCTAAAAGCCTAAAATAGGTGCTTTCCAAAAAACTACAGATGCTTGGAAAAATATCTATCAAAGCATATTAATATAACAATCTAATCCTTTGAACTAAATACAAAAGAAACCAATAAAATTGGTTGCATAAGAAAATTCGTTACATAAGTTTTCTAGCAAATAAATTTTATGGGGAATAGGCTTACATTTGAACCATCTCAATTCACTTGTGCTAGTAAATTGATACAACTGATAAATTAAACTCTACCTTATGCTAATCCAAGTGGAAAAAAGTATCACAAAACTAAATATAATATATTCTAAATAGAAATATCTCCAATCCTAGTTTTCACCCCTTACACATATACATTAGCATTTGTCTCTTCATTTGGCTTGGTCAAACTTAGTTTCTTCCTTTTCAGAGGAGACACTCATTATTCCTTAGAAAGGGTTCTTCCACAATCTTTATCAAATGTATCATAGGGAACTTCATATATATGCTCATAAGGCTTTGAAATACATCTGACAACTAAGAAACAAACAAAACCTTGGTATGCCTTCAAGGCACTTATGAGGATAATGTCAAATGCATCCCTTAGATAGAATAAAAGAGCATGCAATACACAACCAAAATAACACACAAAACACAATCATGTAAAATAATAGTGGGTTACCTTAAGCAAAAGGAGAATTTTTAGAATAAATTTGAAATATTAGACTAAAGAACACTAGGATTGCATTTACACACAAGATACAATCTAGTAAGCAATAATGCTAGTCATAGAGAAGGCGATGAACTTTTTGAAAAAATCCCTAAAAGAAATGTATTCTTATGGTGATGGAATGCCATGACGTGCATTTGTTTGTAATGGCATTCCATCACCACGAGACCTCATTTCTTTTGAGGCATTTTTTCAAATAGTTCACTGCCTTCTCTATGCCACCATAGTTATCGTACATGTCTACAAAAGCATTTAAGCAAACGATTTAGCGACTTGCTACTATGGGTAAAATCCTTAAAAACATGTCCTTTCGAACAAGATATGGATAGGGAAAATAGTAAGCATGATAATCAAAAATATATAGTTTAATAATTACTCAAAATTTTGTTCATTAGATCTCATACACTATAAGTCATGACGTGTCCATCACTATTGTAACTTTTTTGTGATTGAATAATTTTTTGTTTTATTTTTAGATGTTGGTTGTGGAAACACCTCCAAATGTTACGAGGGCAATGGATATCGGTGTTTCATCTTCTATACAATCCTCGATGGCTCTGACAGGGGAGGTATGAGGAAAATTACTAAATTTCAATTTACATTTGTTGTTATAGATGTTAGTTCCAGTGAAAAATCAAACCAAATTATTGATTCGTAGTCTAATTTCTATTTGGATGGTTTATACAGGGCTTGAGCACACCTCAACATCGACGTGTGAATCTTTCCCTCGAGGAGAGTGATCGTGAGATGACCATAAGTGATTTTTTTTTAAATATATCATTTTTAATAATGTAATTTCTATATATTAATGTCTTTACTTCTTATTGTAACAGTTAAAACTTCACCAAGAACTTAACAGTAATAAGAGGAGCAGCAGGAGCACTCCTCAAGTGTAGCAGAAATGAGTGACAAACCTATCGCCATTCGATCGACCAGCAAAGGGCAAGAATTTATTTCGAGAGCCTGGAGAGCAATAACTTTTGATTCCAGAGCCCTTTGTTGTATGCCTACATGGCAGTTTTGTACGTATTTTGTATTGGATATATTTCACATTGTATGCCTATCTAGCATTCTCATAAGCCTATATGGCTATTTTGTACCTGTATTTTATACTTATATCAACACATATTGATGTATGCGTACATGGCTATTTGGTTAATTCAAATCTTTTTTAACGATGGTGTCCATATTTGCATGTTATAAATTCATGGTTCAATAGATATGAGTTACATGTATTGAAGTGTTTACTTTACAATGTTCGTGTATACTTTGTGACTTACGTGTGTTCCAATGTATACTTTGCAACTTACACGTTTTCATGTGTATACCTTGTATTCATGCATATACTTTGGCTTAAGTTCTATATACTATGTATTTGTGTGTATACTTCAAGGCATATGTGTTTGTGACTACTTTTGCTTCCCTTATTCACATATACATGCTTGACTTATTCACGTGTATACTTATTAATTGGTTAGCCATAGCATTGATCATTGCTATCCTTCATGGTTTGTCTTGAATTAATTAATTGATTGATGGTAAACAAATTTATCTAAAAGAAAAAAACACATTTTCAATTGGTATTCTATGAAATGATTGATAAAAATATTCCAATATATTTAATCCTTTGATTGGAACAACTCAATTAAGAAAATGCTATCTACATAAGATTTTTCCTTTAAGATTAGCAATGCATGGAATTTTCAAAAAGTATCCTGGATATTACAAAAAGATATGTGTTTATAAACTTCAATTGTGCACTCACCCTTTGGTTCTTTGAAAGAAAAATTTGCCTATGCCATTGTTACACTACACAGGTAAACTAGATTTTGTATTGTGGAGCTAGATTAAGCTACCAATCTCAAGACCAATGTAACAATGATACAAAATAATGTTTGAGACTGCAAGAAGACATCAAAATGGCTAGTGTACTAAAAAAATTCTTATGATTTATGAAGAATGCTGATAACTCTACTCAATTGGATTCTTTTTTCAAAATCATACAAATTGAACCCTAGCATCAATAGACTCTATATATCAAGTTACCACAATTCAAGTTTCAAAGATGAATATTTATCATGCATGTTTTAAATGAAATTCAAGTTTATGGTGGTTTTGTTGTTTATATGATGTTATGTGATATTCTAATCCTAATGCATGCTTCTAGGCTGCATATATATTTATATTTTATTTTTACATGATTTTTGTACCAATGAACCCAAAATGAACCGAACCCCCCTCTAAAAAAATTTGGCCTAACTGGCGAACCGAACCCCCGAACCTGAACCCGAACCTCAAAACCTATTCCAACACTCTTCATTCTGCCTGCACTTGCGACTTATGTGTTTTCATGTGTATACCTTGTATTTGTGCATATACTTTTTTTAAAGTTGTGTATACTATTTAGTCGTGTGTATGCTTCAAGGAATATGTGTTTGTGACTACTTGTGCTTCCCTTATTCACATGTACATGCTTGACTTATTCACGTGTATACTTATTAATTGGTTAGCCATAGCATTGGTCATTGTTGTCCTTCACGGTTTGTCTTGAATAAATTAATTGATTGATGGTAAACAACTTTATCTAAAATAAAAAAAAACATGTTTTCAATTGGTATTCTATGAAATTATTGATAAAAATATTCCAATATATTTAATCCTTTGATTGGAAGAACTCAATTAAGCAAAGGATATGTGCATAAGACTTTTCATTTTAGATTAGCAATGCATGGAAGTTTCAAAAAGTATCCTTGATATTAAAAAAAGATATGTGTTTATACACTTCAATTGTGCACTCACCCTTTGGTTCTTGGAAAGAAAAATCTGCTTATGTCATTGTTACACTGTACAGGTAAACCAGATTTTGTATTGTGGAGCTATATTAAGCTACCAGTCTCAAGACCAATGTAACAATGATACAAAATAATGTTTGAGACTGCAAGAAGACATCAAAATGTGTAGTGTACTAACCAAATTCTCATGATTTATGAAGAACGTTGATAACTCTACTCAGTTAGCTTCTTTTTTCAAAATCATACAAATTGAACCCTAGCATCAATAGACTCTGTATATCAAGTTACCACAATTCAAGTTTCAAAGATGAATATTTATCATGTATGTTTTAAATAAAATTCAAGTTTATGGTGGTTTTTTTGTTTATATGATGTTATGTGATACTCTAATGCTAATGCATGCTTCTAGGATGCATATATATTTATATTTTGTTTTTACATATTTTTGTACCAATGAACCCAAAACGAACCGAACCCCCCTCCAAAAAAAATTGGCCTAACTGGCGAACCGAACCCCCAAACCTGAACCCGAACCTCAAAACCTATTCCAACACTCTTCATTCTACCTACACAAACTTAATTGACCACCAAATTATGTTGCCTCTTCACTTTACCTACTTTTACTCCCTCAAACATATCTTTTTCATTCAAAAATCCTATTTTCCCAAGTAGGGCATCATGCCATAACATACTTTTGACCTCCCCTGTCCTTGCAGACCTTTTGACCACATCAAAATCCACAACCTCACCCTATTTCCAACCTATTCTAACTTATTATCAAGCAATTTCTTCTTTTCACCTCTTCTAGCCTTGCTTTTAAGGGGCCTCAATTTTGAATTTTGAATAGGGGCAGTGTTAGTAATCTCTTCCAATGCCTTTACCAATGCTATTTTATTATTCCTACTCCCTAGCCTACTTACATCAGGCCCATATCACCGAGACACAGCCTGAACAATAGGTGGAATGGCCTATTTCAAAATATTACACTTGAACCCTTAAGCGATCGATCTGATTGAACATAGCTCATAGCGATTCTGTGTGTTTGGGTGCTAAAGAGGACAATTCTTAGCGTAAACATACCTATTTGAACGTGTTGGAACAGTCTATTTGGTCACATGAGTTGCAGAACGAAAGTTGCACCAATTTGCAACTTTCCACTACTTGCATTTGACACTTTTTTCATCAACTAAAAACTAGAAACCATGGGAAAACCACTCTGAGATAACAAAAACCTAGATATTTTATTGTAGAGGGGTCAAACGCGATCCCATAGGATCAAACGAGAAGTTTCTAAGCATCACGATATCCGAGTAACAACATGTTGAAGTTTGCAGCCATTTTGCACTTTGGACCCTTAAGGGATCGATCCGGTTGAACGTAGCTCAGAGCGATTCCGCATGTTTGGGTGTGAAAGAGGACCATGCCTAGCATAAACATACCTATTTGGGCGTTGGAATAGTTCGTTTGGTCACCGAGTTCGCGAGAACAAAAGTTGCACCACTTTGCAACTTTCCACTACTTGCATTTGACACTTTTTCCATCAAGCTGAAAACTGGACACCACAGGGAAACCACTCTAAGATAACAAAAATAGAGATAGGTTATTGTAGAGGGGCCCAACACGATCCCATAGGATCAAATGAGAAGTTTCTAAGCATCACGGTATCTAAGTAACAACATGCTAAAATTTGCAGCCATTTTGCACTTTGGACCCTTAAGGGATCGATTCGATTGAACGTAGCTCAGAGCGATTTCATGTGTTTGGGTGTGAAAAAGGACCAATCCTAGTGTAAACATACCTATTTAGATGCGTTGAAACAGTTCATTTGGTCACACGAGTTGCAGAACGAAAGTTGCACCACTTTGCAACTTTCCACTGCTTCCATTTGACGCTTTTTCCATCAACTGAAAACTGGACACCACGAGAAAACCACTCTAAGATATAAAAAAAAAACTGAGAGAGGTTATTGTAGAGGGGTCCAACACAATCCCATAGGATTAGATGAGAATTTTGTAAGTGTCACGGTATCCGAGTAACAACATGCTAAAGTTTGTAGCTATTTTGCACTTTGGACCCTTAAGGAATTGATCCAATTGAACATAGCTCAGAGCGATTTTGCATGTTTGGGTGTGAAAGAGGACCATTCCTAGCATAAAAATACCTATTCGGATGCGTTGGAATAGTTTGTTTGGTCACACAAGTTGCTGAACGAAAGTTGCACCACTTTGCAACTTTCCACTACTTGCATTTGACACTTTTTCTATCAACTAAAAAATTGGACACCACAGGAAAACCACTCTGAGATAATAGAAACTGAGAGAGGTTATTGCAGAGGGGTCCAAAATGATCCCATAGGATTAGACGAGAAGTTTCCAAGTGTCACGGTATCTGAGTAACAACATGTTAAAGTTTGTAGCCATTTTGCACATTGGACCCTTAAGGAATCGATTCGGTTGAACATAACTCAAAGCGATTATGTGTGTTTGGGTGTGAAAGAGGACCATTCCTAGTGTAAAAATACCTATTCAGACGTATTGAAACAGTTTGTTTGGTCACATGAGTTGCAGAATGAAAGTTGCACCACTTTGCAACTTTCCACTACTTGCATTTGACACTTTTTCCATCAACTGAAAACTGGACACCATAGGAAAACCACTCTGAGATAACAAAAACTTAGAGAGGTTATTGTAGAGAGGCCCAACATGATCCCATAGGATTAGATGATAATTTTCTAAGCATTACAGTATCCGAGTAACAACATGCTGAAATTTGCAGTTATTTTGCACTTTGGACCCTTAAGGGATCGATCTGGTTGAATGTAACTTGGAGTGATTCTGTGTGTTTGGGTGTGAAAGAGGACCATGCCTAGCATAAACA
The DNA here is from genome assembly GCA_007258455.2 of Sequoia sempervirens. Lineage (NCBI taxonomy): Eukaryota > Viridiplantae > Streptophyta > Pinopsida > Cupressales > Cupressaceae > Sequoia > Sequoia sempervirens. The sequence continues at coordinate 17,819 of VDFB02165524.1, read as the reverse complement.
TACATATTTAGACATGTTGGAATAGTTTTTTTGGTCACACGAGTTGCAGAATGAAGTTGCACCACTTTGCAACTTTCCACTACTTGCATTTGACACTTTTTCCATCAACTGAAAACTAGACACCAAAGGAAAACCACCCCGAGATAACAAAAACTGAGAGATTTTATTGTATAGGGGCCCAACATGATCCCATAGGATCAGACGAGAAGTTTCTAAGCATCACAGTATCTGAGTAGCAGCATGTTGAAGTTTGCAGCCATTTTGCACTTTGGACCCTTAAGGGATCCATCTGGTTGAATGTAGCTCAGAGCGATTCCACGTGTTTGGGTGAAAAAAAGGACCATTCCTACCGTAAACATACCTATTTAGATGCGTTCAAATAGTATTTTTGGTCACACGAGTTGCAGAATGAAAGTTGCACCACCTTGCAACTTTCCATTGCTTGCATTTGGCACTTTTTCCATCAACTGAAAATTGGAAACCACGGGAAAACTACTCTGAGATAACAAAAACCGAGAGAGGTTATTGTACATGGCCCCAACACAGTCCCATAGGTTTAGACATAGATTTCGTAAGTTCCATGGTATCCGAGTAATACCCCGTCAAAGATTGCTACCCTTTTTCACTTTGGGATTTGATGTTTCATTGAACTTTACAATTCCATACAGGGTGATTGTGCTCTCTTTTCGATGGAATTCAGTGGGCATAAGACTTAACTCTGTTTTAGTTTAGGTTTGGTTGGATTTCAAGTGATTTTGTGCATTTTAGAAGCCAATTACTGAAGGTCGATTTGTATACCCTGTTTTAAGGGTTTTGAGTGCATTAAAATGTCATATTAAGCCTTTCACCCATTGTATGCTTCTATAACTCAATGGAAAGGCTTAGTTATGGTTATAAAACATGTGTGAAAATTTTTGTGTGCAAGGGAGGAAAATAAATGGTTTTTAGGTGATGCCCTAGATGTCAAATGGTGCATTTTTTAGTGGAAAATGGTGGTTTACTGCTAGAGTTTGAAGAAATATTTGGGGGGCAGCGATATCTCTTGAACTTTTAAGCTTCTACAGACCTTTTTGAAGGTGTATTAGGCTTCAGTTGGCTGTGGGAATGTTTCGAGTATGGGTTTTCATTAACCCTTTCCTAACTTATAGTCTCCAAATCTCATCAAATGGGCTTATCCTTTAGAGAAGGTCATCCAATGGCCAACCAAACATCAATCAAGCTTTAACACAGACCCTAAGAAAAATTCCCAAGAGATCATACCATGTTTCTTTGTACCATCATTAAGATCCAATAGACCACCTTGCATAAAGGCCACTAAATTAGCCCTATTTACAAAGAGACGACCTTTAAACACTAAATCTTCACTCAAACTCCTCAAACAACAGTATGTTATGTGTCAAAACCTCCAATTCCATGATTTGTTTCTAGTTCCAAGAAAATAAAAGTAGAGGCTTTGAAAGGAACTCCATGAAAAACAAGCTCTCTAAATGGTATATCAAACTCTAGTTCAAAATCTTTTAGATGAGGCTACTCCCATAGCTCTCTTACTCGCTTGACAAATCCTTGAAACTCTGTATTGATTTTATTATTCTTGTCCCTCTCTTATTATTCTTCCTCAATTTTTTCAGGATCATACATTGACCTTCTTTCCCCTCCTAAAGTTTGGACCACATCCATTACCTCCACATAAAACTTGACATCCTTGGTCTTCTTGGTTCCCACGCCTTGATATGGTTATGCAAATGAAAATGAAGCAAAGTAATCATCTCCTTCTCTGCTGGCTGGAAGAATGCATGCTTAATGTTTAGATAGATGATATCAACTCTCTCTTCTGCTCTCATGGTTGAATATTGAAATCCAGTATGGTGGGCCTCCAGAGTTCCATTCATCTTTCTTCCTCTTCCACCAAATGTTGGCCTGATCCACATGTTTGCCAACCTATTTGGATTTGTTTTTGAAAGCTGAAATTTCTCCTCACTCACCAATGTAGCTCTCTCTACCTTTTTAGACTCTTTCATTGCTACCTTTCATCTCTTGAATTTAATCATCTATACCACATGGTTGGTGTTCTTTGCATCCTTGCATCCAAAGGAAATTTCCTTTACATAAATACTACTAGGGAATTTCAATGTTTCCATTGTAGTTGGTATTAAACTCGGTACCTGCAACATGAAGAGTGATTCTGATTCCTCTTCTACAATAGAGGGTTCATATCCTTGATCTGACTCTTCTAAATTATTAGAATCAAAATCACTAGCTTCCATATTCAAAAATTCCTAACCAATATCTTCAATAAATTTATTTGGATCATCAGTAATAGTCTTCAAAATTGGCCGCTAGTACAAGTTCATTCTGCTTTCATAATACTTTATAACCATGGAGTTCAGCCACTCCTTGATGCCATCAAGTAAAGATTGAGGAATGGCGTCAATGCGGAGTGCTTCCTGCTTGAAGTATTTGAAAGAAATAGCCATATAAAATTCATTTTTCCCAAGTCCTATTCTCTCAAGGTTTACAATCTCAAACTCATTAATAGCGATTACGAAGAAAGGTAATTCCACCAACTCTACCAAACAGTTTACCATAGGAACAATAAAAGAAGAGGCTTTGAAAGGAATTCCATGAAAACCAAGCTCTCTCAAATGTATATCAAACTCTAGTTCGAAATATTTTAGATGAGGCTTCTCCCATAGCTCTCTTACTCGCTTGAAAAATCCTTGAAACTCTTTATTGATTTTATTTTTCCTATCCCTCTCTTGTTGTTCTTCCTCAATTTCATCAATATCATACATTGACCTTCTTTCCCCTCCTAAATTTTGCACCACATCCATTACCTCCACATAAAACTCGACATCCTTGGTCTTCTTGGTTCCCATGCATTGATATAGTTATGTAAATGAAAATGAAGCAAAGTAATCATCTCCTTCTTCGCTGGTTGAAAGAATGCATGCTTAATGTTTTGATACATGATATCAGCTCTCTCTTCTACTCTCATGGTTGAATACCGAAATCTAGTATCGTGTTCCTCTAGAGTTCTAGTAATCTTTCTTCCTCTTCCACAAAATGTTGGCCTGATCCACACATCTACCAGCCTAATTGACTTTGTTTTTGAAAGCTGAAGTTTCTCCTGAGTGACCAATGTAGCTCTCTCTACCTTTTCTGACTCTTTCATTGCTACAAATCATCTCTGGTATTTAATCTATACCACATGGTTGATGTGATTTTAATCCTTGCATCCAAAGGAAATTTCCTTTACATAAATACTGCTAGCGAATTTCAATGGTTCCATTGTAGTTGGTATTAAAGCCAGTACCTGCAACATGAAGAGTGATTCGGTTTCCTCTTCTACATTTGAGGGTTCATATCCTTGATCTAACTCTTTTGAATTATTAGAATCAGAATCACTAGCTTCCATGTTCAAAAATTCCTAACCAACATCATCAATAAATTTATTTGGATCATTAGTAATAGTCTTCAAAATTGGTTGCTAGTACAAGTTCATTTTGCTTTCATAATACTTTATAACCATGGAGTTCAGCCATTCCTTGATGCCATCAAGTAAAGATTGAGGAATGGCATCAATGTGGAGTACATCCCACTTGAAGTCTTTGAAAGCAATAGCCATATAAAATTCCTTTTGCCCAAGTCCTACTCTCTCAAGGTTAACAATCTCAATCTCACTAATAGTGATTACTAAGAAAGGTAATTCCACCAACTCTACCAAACAGTTTACCATAGGAACAATAAAAGTAGAGGCTTTGAAAGGAACTCCATTAAAACCAAGCTCTCTAAATGGTATATCAAACTCTAGTTCAAAATCGTTTAGATGAGGCTTCTCCCATAGCTCTCTTACTCGCTTGAAAAATCCTTGAAACTTTGTATTGATTTTATTTTTCTTGTCCCTATCTTGTTGTTCTTCCTCAATTTCATCGAGATCATACATTGACCTTCTTTCCCCTCCTAAAGTTTGCACCACATCCATTACCTCCACATAAAACTCGACATCCTTGGTCTTCTTGGTTCCCATGCCTTGATATGGTTAAGCAAATGAAAATGAAGCAAAGTAATCATCTCCTTCTCTGCTAGTTGGAAGAATGCATGCTTAATGTTTTGATACATGATATCAGCTCTCTGTTCTACTCTCATGGTTGAATACTAAAATCTAGTATGGTGGGCCTCGAGAGTTCCAGTCATCTTTCTTCCTCTTCCACCAAATGCTAGCCCAATCCACATGTCTGCCAGCCTAATTGACTTTGTTTTTGAAACCTAAAGTTTCTCCTGAGTCACTAATATAGCTCTCTCTACCTTTTCAGACTCTTTCATTGCTACAAATCATCTCTGGGATTTAATCATCTATACCACATGGTTGATGTGCTTTGAATCCTTGCATCCAAAGGAAATTTCCTTTACATAAATACTACTAGGGAATTTCAATGTTGCCATTGTAGTTGGTATTAAAGCCAATACCTGCAACATGAAGAGTGATTTTGAGTCCTCTTATACATTAGATGGTTCATATCCTTGATCTGACTCTTCTGAATTATCAAAATCAGAATCACTAGCTTCCATATTCAAAAATTTGTAACCAACATCTTCAATAAATTTATTTGGATCATCAGTAATAGTCTTCAAAATTGGCCACTAGTACAAGTTCATTCTGCTTTCATAATACTTTATAACCATGGAGTTCAGCCATTCCTTGATGCCATCAAGTCAAGATTGAGGAATGACATCAATGCGGAGTACATCCCACTTGAAGTATTTGAAAGCAATAGCCATATCAAATTCCTTTTTCCCAAATCCTACTCTCTCAAGGTTAACAATCTCAATCTCACTAATAGTGATTACTAAGAAAGGTAATTCCACCAACTCTACCAAATAGTTTACCATAGGAACAATAAAAGTAAAGGCTTTGATAGGAACTCCATGAAAACCAAGCTCTCTAAATGGTATATCAAACTCTAGTTCAAAATAATTTAGATGAGGCTTATACCATAGCTCTTTTACTCGCTTGAGAAATCCTTGAAACATCTCTATTGATTTTATTTTTCTTGTCCCTCTCTTGTTGTTCTTCCTCAGTTTCATCAAGATCATACATTGACCTTCTTGCCCCTCCTAAAGTTTGGAACACATCCATTACCTCCACATAAAACTCGACATCCTTGGTCTTCTTGGTTCCCATGCCTTGATATGGTTATGCAAATGGAAATGAAGAAAAGTAATCATCTCCTTCTCCACTGGTTGGAAGAATGCACGCTTAATGTTTTGATACACGATATTAGCTCTCTCTTCTACTCTCATGGATAAATACCAAAATCTAGTATGGTGGGCCTCCAGAGTTCCAGTCATCTTTCTTCCTCTTCCACCAAATGTTGGCCCATTCCACACGTCTGCCAGCCTAATTGACTTTGTTTTTCAAAGTTGAAGTTTCTCCTGAGTCACCAATGTAGCTCTCTCTTCCTTTTCAGACTCTTTCATTGCTACAAATCATCTTTGGGATTTAATCATCTGTACCACATGGCTGATGTGCTTTGAATCCTTGCATCCAAAGGAAATTTCCTTTACATAAATACTTCTAGGGAATTTCAATGTTGCCATTGTAGTTGGTATTAAAGCCGGTACCTACAACATGAAGAGTGATTTTGATTCCTCTTCTACATTAGAGGGTTCAAATCCTTGATCTAACTCTTCTGAATTATCAGAATCAAAATGACTTGTTTCCATATTTAAAAATTCCTAGCCAACATCTTCAATAAATTTATTTGGATCATCAGTAATAGTATTCAAAATTGGCCGCTAGTACAATAGCATTCTACTTTCATAATACTTTATAACCATGGAGTTCAACCATTCCTTGATGCCATCAAGTGAGGATTGAGGAATGGCATCAATGTGGAGTACATCCCACTTGAATTCTTTGAAAGCAATAGGCATATCAAATTCCTTTTTCCCAAGTCCTAATCTCTCAAGGTTAACAATCTCAATCTCACTAATAGCGATTACTAAGAAAGGTAATTCCACCAACTCTACTAAACAATTTATCATAGGAACAATAAAAGAAGAGGCTTTGAAAGGAACTCCATGAAAACCAATCTCTCTAAATGGTATATCAAACTCTAGTTCAAAATATTTTAGATGAGGCTTCTCCCATAGCTCTCTTACTCGCTTGACAAATCCTTGAAACTCTATATTGATTTTATTTTTCATGTTCCCCTCTTATTGTTCTTCCTCAATTTCATGAAGATCATACATTGAACTTCTTTCCCCTCCGAAAGTTTGGACCACATCCATTACCTCCACATAAAACTCGACATCCTTGTTCTTCTTGTTTCTAATGCCTTGATATGGTTATGCAAATAAAAATGAAGCAAAGTAATCATCTCCTTCTCCACTGGATGGAACAATGCATGCTTAATATTTTGATACATGATATTAGCTCTCTCTTCTACTCTCATGGTTGAATATCGAAATCTAGTATGGTGGGCCTCCAGAGTTCCATTCATCTTTCTTCCTCTTCCACCAAATGTTGGCTCAATCCACATGTCTACCAGCCTAATTGACGTTGTTTTTCAAAGCTGAAGTTTCTCCTGAGTCACCAATGTATCTCTCTCTTCCTTTTCAGACTCTTTCATTGCTACAGATTGTCTCTTGGATTTAATCATCTGAACCACATGGTTGATGTGCTTTGAATCCTTGTACCCAAAGGAAATCTCCTTTACATAAATACTGCCATGGAATTTCAATGTTGTCATTGTAGTTGGTATTAAAGCTGGTACCTGCAACATGAAGATTGATTCTGATTCCTCTTCTACATTAGAGGGTTCATATCCTTGATTTGACTCTTTTGAATTATTAGAATCAAAATCACTAGCTTCCATATTCAAAAATTCATAACCAACATCTTCAATAAATTTATTTGGATCATCAGTAATAGTCTTCAAAATTGGCCACTAGTACAAGTTCATTCTGCTTTCATAATACTTTATAACCATGGAGTTCAACCATTCCTTGATGCCATCAAGTGAAGATTGAGGAATGGCATCAATGCGGAGTACATCTCACTTGAAGTCTTTAAAATCAATAGCCATATCAAATTCCTTTTGCCCAATTCCTACTCTCTCAAGGTTAACAATCTCAATCTCACTAATAGCGATTACTAAGAAAGGTAATTACACCAAATCTACCAAATAGTTTACCATAGGAACAATAAAAGCAGAGGCTTTGAAAGGAACTCCATGAAAACCAAGCTCTCTAAATGGTATATCAAACTCTAGTTCAAAATATTTTAGATGAGGCTTCTCCCATAGCTCTCTTACTCGCTTGAAAAATCCTTGAAACTCTGTATTGATTTTATTTTTCCTATCCCTCTCTTGTTGTTCTTCCTCAATTTCATCAAGATCATACATTGACCTTCTTACACCTCCTAAAGTTTGGACCTCATCCATTACCTCCACATAAAACTCAACATCCTTGGTCTTCTTGGTTCCCATGCCTTGATATGGTTATGCAAATGAAAATGAAGCAAAGTAATCATCTCCTTCTTCACTGGTTGGAAGAGTGAATGCTTAATGTTTTGATACATGATATCAGCTCTCTCTTCTACTCTCATGGTCGAATACTGAAATCTAGTATGGTGGGCCTCTAGAGTTCCAGTCATCTTTCTTCCTCTTCCACCAAATGTTGGCCCAATCCACACATCTTCCAACCTAATTGACTTTGTTTTTGAAAGCTGAAGTTTCTCCTGAGTCATCAGTGTAGCTCTATCTTCCTTTTCAGACTCTTTCATTGCTACAGATCGTCTCTGGGATTTAATCATTTGTACCACATGGTTGATGTGCTTTGAATCCTTGCATCTAAAGGAAATTTCATCAACATAAATACTAATTCTCTCTGAAGGTTAACAATCTCAATCTCACTAATAGTACATTTACAACCATATTCAAAGATTTTGCTTCAAAAGACTACAAATTCAAATATTGACTTAAATAGCCTTCAAGAGGCTTTAAATAGCCTTTACAAATGATTCTACATCTTTCCAATCATGCCTAACTATTCTTTTTGTAACTAACATGACTTATTACATTATAAATCAATTGTGGATGTGTTATGACCTTATTCAATTGAAAAAACTCAAAACACAAAACTAATTTAAAAGACTTTTGTGAACCAAATTTGCTCAATAACCTTGGTGCCCCTGCACCAAATTTCATTATTTCAGTAAATGTCATTACAAGTAAATCTCATTACAATGCCTTAGGTACTCTATTTTCATAGATATTTTACAATGTCACTCATACATTTGAGATTCTCTTATAATGTCTACATCATAGGTTCTCATTTAGAGGTTAACTTCAAATGAGAAACTTGAGATTCCCTCGCAAAGCTTCA
>VDFB02165523.1:0-16991 GCA_007258455.2 Sequoia sempervirens | reverse complement strand
AAACCCTAAGGTTTGCAAACTCCAATGCTCAGAGCAAAAAGACAAATTAGAATAACATTTCATAATCGTTCGATTTGCCCTTTCTGAAAATATATACTCCCCCTTTGAGAAATTCGACCCAAGCTCTTTTAATTAATCAATTAAATAAAATTGATTTATTTCACCTCAATACTTAGGAGAAATATTTTAATAATTAAATGGCGCCTCTTTTAAATGAATTATAAATATTCATTAAATCAACATTTAATACTTTATTATAAAGTATAATAAATACTTTATAACTGGCCAATTTAATTAAATATTTAAATATTTCAATAAAGTGACTTTAATATAAAGTCAAATTATTAAATATTTAATAAATCATTAATTACTCCGTATTTCTCCATTTGATCATCAAACTGCCGAACTGGGTCGATTCTGAGCCGAATGGTTGAACTAGGTGCCCTGCCCGAAATAGCAGCTTCCGCCTGACCTAACTTTCTAAAAATAGAAAGTTCCTGAAAAAGCTCTCTGGAAGATTCTGCGAAGGCCCAACCTGACACAACAAAGAACCGAGCTACCAAATCGATAACCGGGCCAACCGATGATCCTCTTAACCCTCACAAATTTCACGAGATCGAATTATAGGCTAACTCGACAAGCAAGTATCGGGCCGCAAACGGGACATGACAACCGGGCCCCTCAAATTGCTTGTCCTCAAGCAATCTCGCAAATACAGCTCTGCACCGCACCACCTCGATCCTATGGATAGTTCGATAATGTTCCTCGGCTACACAACGGACTCTCAGAATTCCTACAAATCATCAAAGCAAGAAAAGAGTACCATTCCCCATTAACCTCAGTGCGGTCCGGCATAGGATCAAGAAACTCAGAAGGAGGCAAGTCAAACTGCAAGCAACACTTACCCCCTAAAACTGCACGAGATATACTATCATCCAACATATCAAGCACGTGCATACCACCACTGTGCACCTGAAACAAATCGTGTACATGCGGATTAATCATGAAGCTATATGCACTCTGCACCATGTACACACTGTGATACTCCTCCGTGAGCTGAGTCTGAAATCCTAGTGCACTAGTAGGATCCCAAACGCTATCATCACTCTGCTCAAGACCAGGATCAGGTGTACTCTTATCAAACTCAAAGAGCGGATTGTCGTATGTAGATATAACATCTGTCTCAAACAATGGATTGGTCACAAACGGAACCAAACCACTAGGCTGATCCCAAACGACTGCCTCAGAACCCCCAGGGTACTAAGCATAACCATGCATGGTCTGCACAAAATCCTCCTCTACCTTCACGCTCTTCCCACTAACGATAGAGATAGAACGAAGGCAGCCATCTGTAATACCCCTCAACACATATTTCTTGCCCTATACCTCAAATCTCATTTCCATTTTAGGCAAGTTGAGGGTGAACACACTGATATCCTGCAGCCATCTCATACCCAACACTAAATCCATCCCTCCTAAGTTGACGACATAAAAATCTGCCTGCAACTCATAATCATTCAGCATGAGAGTGAGATTACAAATCCGTCGAGTGCAAGTGAGTGTATATCCATCTGCCACCCGAACTCTGAATCCAGCGAAATCCTCTGTCTGGAGTCTACATCTGCTGACGAAGCTCTCATCAATGAAATTGTGTGTAGCTCCAGTGTCGAGCATAGCAATACATCGCTGTCCTTCCACTGATCCCCTAAACCTGAATGAATCATCCCGTACAATCGTAGATAACACCAACGGGGATAAGTTGGCATCGGGCCCAAACTCCGTGGAAGCATTCCCTGCCTCCGCATGTTCTGAAACAACCTGCTGGTCTGAATCATCAGACTCGTCATCATCATAGTAAACCCACATGGCGCGGTTGGCTCTGCCTTTCGGTCTCAAAGGACAATCGTGCTCCTTGCTGTAGGGTGCTTTGCACCAATAACAAAGTTGTTTCTTCCTGCATTCCTCCCGAGTTGCATCATCAATTCTCGCAACTGGTTTCCTTTTTGGTTCTGCAACTGGTGTCTGACTCTCCTCGACAGGTAAGTTGTTTGCTTTAGGCTGAAATTGTTTCTTCGAAGCAGCAAGCTCCATACTCCTTGCCTTCCGCATCGCCTCCTGAAGTGTAGTAGGATCAAACGCCTTGACCCAGCCTCTCATGGGTTCTGCCAAACCCTCAACGAATAGTATGATAAGTCTCCGCTCCGAAATCCCTGTCACCATGACTGCCACTCTCTGAAACTCGCCAATGTATGCATCCAGACTACCCGTCTGTCTGAGCTGAGCCAACTCTCTGAAATACAATTCCGGATCCTTCTTATCGAATCTCTCTATCAGTCTGCTGGTGAACTCCTGATAGGTATTGACTGCATGATGGCCTAGCGTGTACATGCCATGGTGCCACCAATCGTGTGCTACTCCGTCCAGATGTAAAGTGGCAAATTTAATTGCCTCATCCTCCTGCATAGGCCTAAGTGACAAGTAGTTGTCCAATTTCTGGACCCAAGACCTAGCTGATGTCTTTTTTGACCCATCAAAATATGGCAGTGTAATTTTGCTCACAGCATACTGTAAATCCCTATTCACCTGCGGCTGTGGCTGATGATGCTGAGGGGGTCTACGGTCGAATCTACCTCCTCCTCTGGGTTTATAGACATCTATAAACTCATGAAAGGTAAGTGCCTGCCGGATCTCAGGCGCTAAGGACATGTACTCGCCATGAAATCTCGTCAAGTCTGCCACTGACATGCCATTCTGAGGCTGAAACTCCTGATGCTGTAGATGATGCTCGGCCCCTGGAGTCTGAGGTGGAGTCTCCCTAGGTAAGAAAGTAGGCTGTCCTGGCCTACGCTCCTGATAGATCGGAGATGGCTGTCTAGGAGCTGATGCTAATGGCTGATCAACGGGTGCAGTCCCGCTCGTCTGTCCAATCTGAATGAAGTGTGGCTGTGTGGGTGTACACTGTCTAATGGTACCCATCAGCTGAGACATCATATCCATCATATTATCGTGTCTCCTTCTGAACTCCTCATCGGTGATATCACCCTCTGCATGTGCCTTCCCTGGATCCCTGCGAGTCTCTGAGGAAGTCTCACGTTCTGCCATTAGGGTTGCAACACTGTTTTCACTACCGTCTGAACTGGATCTGTGAAAACCAAGCACTTCTGATATTGTCTGACCTTCTGGAATCGGTGGACCTGTCCAGTCTTCGTCTTTGCCTGTCCCTACACCTCTGGTATACTGAATAATATCTTGGTTCATAAAAGGCAACCCAGAAATGCACTGTATTCTGAATAAGCACTAAAAAAGCACAGGATGGCAGGAGATCTGTGCTCTGATACCACTGTCGGAACCCTGGTGGTTCTCTGATTCAAACCCTAATTGTCTTTTGAAGGTTTTTGCAAGTTTTCAATTTTTTTGTGTTTTTGAGGTTTTTCACAGGCAAAAATGAAAAGTGCGATTTCTCTAGAAATTGATAAAAAATCATATAAAATTCATACAAGCTCAAAATGCATAGAATTTGCTCAGAATGGAAAGGCGTTCCTTTATTTCATCTTTTTCCAGAACATACAATATAAAAATCTGAACATATAAGCAATATTTGGAATTTTATCAGATAAAACCTGGAATTTAAAATGGCGGCTGCAGCAGGAAAGAAGAGTACGGCCAGAAATAATGGAGGGAATCTCAAGCTCAAAACCCAATGCAAAAGTCTTCAATAATCACTGCGTCCATATTCCATTCGCCAGAAACTGAAGATAAGATACGTTTCTCCAGAGACAAGAAAGTATAGCCTTGCTGGTACGGCCAAGTACAACAATAACTGATATGTACGGCTTCTTGAAATTCGTGCCAAAACACTGATGGATGGTGGTGGATGAAGTCGCCTCAGAAGGAAGATAAATATCTCTGCTGAACACTGATGAATCTGTCAATCAATCCAATCTGTAACTCCTGAATGAAGTCACCCAGATGCAAGCTTAAACTGGTATTTCACAGCCTCAGTCTGCCTAATCTCTGAAGAGTTTTCGTTCTCCAGAAACGTTCGTCTGCCAGAAACCCTAGGGTTTGCAAACTCCAATGCTCAGAGCAAAAATCAAGACAAAATTGAATATCATATCATAATCGTTCGATTTGTCCTTTCTGAAAATATATACTCCCCCTTTGAGAAATTCGACCCAAGCTCTTTTAATTAATCAATTAAATAAAATTGATTTATTTCACCTCAATACTTAGGAGAAATATTTTAATAATTAAATGGCGCCTCTTTTAAATGAATAATAAATATTCATTAAATCAACATTTAATACTTTATTATAAAGTATAATAAATACTTTATAACTGGCCAATTTAATTAAATATTTAAATATTTCAATAAAGTGACTTTAATATAAAGTCAAATTATTAAATATTTAATAAATCATTAATTACTCCGTATTTCTCCATCTGATCATCAAACTGCCGAACTGGGTCGATTCTGAGCCGAATGGTTGAACCAGGTGCCTGCCCGAAATAGCTTCTGCGACCTAACTTTCTAAAAATAGAAAGTTCCTGAAAAAGCTCTCTGGAAGATTCTGCGAAGGCCCAACCTGACACAACAGCAAACTGGAGCTACCAAACACTGGATAACTGCCACTGATGATCCTCTGCACACCCTGTCAGCCTACGAGGATCGAAATTATAGGCTAACTCCTCGACAAGCAGTGTCAGCTAAAACGGGGACATGACACCTAGTTGGAACATTGCTGCTTCTCACAACAGACTAGCAGATTGAGCATCAAAGATTGAAGAATTTTGGAGATTTTTGGCAATTTTGGTTTGCTGTTTCGTCAACTGCTGAAAGTGATTTTCATTCATGGTTTATTTTCCAGCTTGAATTTTGTTCTGGGCATTTAACCAATCTGTTTGCTGACCTTGGGCGACCATTCATGCAAGGTTTGAGATTTTAATTTGAAGTGCCTGATTTTTAAATAAAATCGCACCTCCCAAGAAGGTCGTACCACCTCAAGTGCATTGGGAATTGTGCAAGTTAAATAAAAGGTTGAAGTTGCTGCTGTTTGGTGTTTGGATTTGGGGCGCCTATCTTCTGAGAGTCCTTTGCAACAAATTTCACATCATTCGGAGGTAAAATGATCAACTTATGAGCATTTTATGATTTCACAGTTTGCTGGTTAAGTTTCCAGAATTCTGATTTTTTATATCAGATTGTTGCAATTTCCAGTTTTTGGCATATACTTCTGTATTTGAGTGTTATATCATTGTAAAAGTTCATACTTATATCTAAGGTTCATTCCTTATCGATTGTACTTAGTAATTTGCAGAGTTTTATTTGTAAGGTTGAGATTAAGCATTACTAATCCAACCATTCTTTTATTTCTGCAATTTACTTTCTGTTTATCATTAAATTACCCCTGGATGGTTTACCGCCAGTGTGGACAATCTATTTGTAACACTCTTATACCCATTTCATAGTGGTGAATCCCCACAGCTCTGTGGATGCCCGCCGCAGCGGATGAATTGTTCTTAATTGTAATTTTCCCCCCACTGTTTGGTGGTAGCGTGGAAATGTTTCCTATGGCTGGTTATCCGCCTATCAGTTTATAATTTCAAATTTTCTAGACTCTGTCATATGTTAGCACCTCGCCCTCAGTGGGATCTTGAGTGCACATTCTTGACGTTGAGTAGTTTCCATTCCAATTCCAGTTTCCAGTTTGATGCTAATGCTAACTCAGTTGATCAAGTACTGGTTGTATTGTGTTAAACTTGCAAAAAAATTAGTTAGCATATTTCAGTGGTATCAGAGCCGAAGACCCTGCCATCCTGTGGCAATTTGCAGTAGTTAACTGATGAGTGAAAGAGACACTAGGCCATACACCAGAAGTCAGGCCAGAAATCAGCATTAGTTTCCACCCGTTCCAGAGGCAGATACCTTCTCAGAAGCCCTAAGAGATCTTGGTAAAACAGTGGAAGGTTCAGAGAATTCAGTGGAAGTGGTTGAGCACACAGTTGAAATAATGTCAGATTCTGTAAGGAGAGATAATGAAGAGAGGGATAGAGTGGAGAAGAAGTTTGATGGGATGATAGACATGATGTCCCGTTTATTGTCCAAATTGGACCAGCAAGCAGCTCAGAATATCATTCAGCCCCAAAATAACTCAAGTGGAGAAAGTAGTGGAGTTAATGGAAATAATAATAGTGGCAGTCTTGAGGTGAATACTAGAGACAGAATTGTGGGTCAGCATACTACAATTCATAGTGGGTCATCCTCTAGACCCCTTTTTCCCGTCTTCACACCTAGGGAAGAGCAACCACCAGTTGAGGCTGCTCCCAACTTTGTTGATGATGCTCGTCAAGCTTACATGGAGTACGTCTCTTTACCTCTTGACTTGAGAGGTACTTGGACCTTTGATCAATTCATGAATCAAAGGAGCCGAAGAAATGGAGGAAGGACTGAACAACGTCCTATGGCACCTAGAAATGACTTCTACCAAGCATTGGGTAAAATCACTATGGAACATTTTGATGGTAGTAATAAGTGTACAGCCAGATCGTGGGTGCAGAAATTAGATAACTACCTCTCTCTCAGACCCATGCCGGAAGAAGATGCTATCAAATTTGCTACCTTGCACTTAGATGGCATAGCTCATGAATGGTGGACTCATGGTTTGGTCACTCTTGGCCATAACCTAGTTCGCACATATGGAGAATTTACCAATAAGCTGATTGAAAGATTTGACACCAAAGATCCAAAATTGAGATTTAGAGAATTGGCACAATTGAGACAGCAAGGATCTTTAGAGAGCTATGTGGCTGATTTTCAGAGGTTGTCAGTAATGGTGCCAAACATTACTGAAAGAAGACTTGTAGTTCTTTTTGCTGAAGGTTTAATGGAGCCTTTGAAGGGTTGGGTCAAAGCATTTGATCCTCCAACATTAGATGAAGCTATCAAGAAATCTAGGAGCATGAAGTTGGCAGCCCCAAGGCCTAAATTTCACTCAAAACCATTCAGCCATAAGAAAGATAAAAAGCCTTCTTCAAATCTGCCCAAGAAGTTTCCACCAAGGCTGTCCGAAGAGCTCAAAGAACAGCTTAGAAAGGATGGAGTTTGTTACACTTGCCGTGATCCTTGGGTTAAGGGTCATCGCTGCTATGGAAGAGGCAGAGCTAATCGAATGGAGGGCTATTCTGATTATGGATCAGAATCTGATTCGTCTGATCAGCAATACGAATCAGCAAGTAGTGAAGGTGAAGAAGCTCCAGAAGATAAGTCCGAAGAGGTGGGAGATGGTAGTGCTTTCGCACAACTATCTAGTTTTCAAAAAAATGAATCTTTTAGGGTTCATGGAGTTGTAAATTCACAAAGGATAGTTGCTCTAATTGATACCGGAGCAACTCACAATTTTATTGATGAAGGGCTAGTTGCTAGAAAAGGTTTGAAGACTGAAGATTTTGATGGTTTCAAAGTAATGGTTGCTGATGGTTTCACTATGTCTTGCACAAGGAGAATTCCTAATCTATCTTTGCAATCAGGGAATCATGAAATTAAGGATGATTTTTATGTGGTGGGTATAGGAGACACTGATGTTGTGTTAGGCATACAATGGCTGCGATCTCTTGGTGAGATCACATTGAATTTGCAAACCATGGAGCTGAAATTTCAGTCAAATGGAAGAAAGGTTGTTTTAAGAGGGATGTCAAATGGAGGCCCTCGAATTGTTTCTTTGAAAAGGATGGAAAGGCTGATCCGCCATGATCAAGTTGAATGTGCTGCTGAATGTATGGTTTTACCAGCTGATCCGGTTGAGGAAAAAAGGCAATATCATCCTGATATTCAAGCCTTACTTTCAAAGAAAAGCAAAGTCTTTGGAAGCTTACCTCCTGGAAGACCTCCTGAAAGAGGTTCTGAGCATGTGATTGAGTTAGAAGAGGGAGCAAAACCAGTCATTACTACACCTTATCGCTATCCAAAGAGGCAGAAAGATGAAATTGAAAAAGCCATCAAGGAGCTGTTGGAAAGTGGTTTTATTAGACCAAGCAAGAGTCCATTTGCTTCAGCAGTAGTGCTGGTCAAAAAGAAAGATGGTACAATGCGTATGTGTGTTGACTATCGCGCATTAAATCAGAAAACCATCAAGAATAGATATCCTATCCCTAGGATTGATGAGTTTATTGATGAGCTCCATGGGGCAATGTTCTTCTCAAAGATTGATCTTCGTTCGGGCTATCACCAAATCAGAATGAGGGAGGAGGATATTGAAAAGACAGCGTTTAGATGCCACTCTGGGCACTTTGAATTCCTTGTCATGCCTTTTGGTTTGACAAACGCACCAGCCACATTCCAATCTTGTATGAACAAGATTTTTAGACAGCAGTTGAGGAAGTTTGTGCTCATCTTCTTCGACGATATTCTCATATTCAGTAAGTCTTGGGAAGAGCACCTTAAGCATTTGGAAGAAGTGCTTACCATTTTAGAGGCGGAATGTCTATTCGCCAAAGAGTCAAAGTGTGAGTTTGGGCTGGAAGAACTTTTATACCTTGGCCACATTATCAGCTCAAAGGGTGTGAAAGTGGATCCAGAAAAGATAAGGGCCATTCTTGATTGGCCAACTCCTAAGACTATTTCTCATTTGAGAGGTTTTTTAGGGTTATGGGGATTCTATAGAAGATTTGTAAAAGGTTATTCTCATCAAGCTGCACCTTTGACAGATCTTACAAAGAAAGGAGCTTTTCTTTGGACTAAGCAAGCACAAGAGGTTTTTGATAAGTTTAAACAAATCATGAGTTCGTGTCCAGTATTGGCACTTCCGGATTTCTCAAAACCTTTTGAATTACAACGTGATGCTTCAGGAGAAGGAGTTGGAGCTGTCCTAATGCAAGACAAACATCCTATTGTCTTCGAGAGCAGAAAGTTGAGAGAGGAAGAAAAAACTTACTCTATTTATGACAAAGAGATGCTTGCCATCATGCATGCTTTGTCTAAATTCCGTCAATACTTGGTGGGAAGTAAATTTGTTGTTAAGACTGATCACAATAGTCTTAAACATTTTATGCGCCAAAAGGAATTGAATGAAAGGCAGCAAAAATGGGTAAGTAAACTCCAAGCATATGACTTTGACATTGAATATGTCAAAGGAAAAAATAATATAGTGGCTGATGCTCTTTCTAGAAGGCCTCATTTGCAGTCAATTTGTGAGTTATCAGCTGATTGGAAAGAATTAATTGCTGCTGATTATGTTAAAAATCAGTTTGCCACCAGCTTGTTAGAAGGTCAATTGATTGATGAAAGGTATAAGTTGGTTGATGGATTAATTTATTATAAAGATAGAATCTTTCTAGTGCAAGAATCTAAGCTTAAGAAGAAGATTCTACAATCTTTTCATGATGTTCCCCTTGCTGGTCATCAAGGAATTTTCAAGACTTATAAGCAGATTCGTGAAAGATTCACTTGGAAAGGTTTGAAAGAAGAAGTCTTGAACTACGTTAGAGAGTGTCCTACTTGTCAAAGAAATAAAAATGAACACTCTTATCCTGCTGGTCTACTTCAGCCCTTGCCCATTCCAAATCAGAAATGGGAAAGTATTGCCATGGACTTTATCACGGGGTTGCCCAAGGTGCAAGGACGTGATTGTATATTTGTTGTGGTTGATAGACTAACGAAATTTGCTCATTTCTTTGCTGTTACCACTTCATTTACAGCAGCTCAAGTAGCTGAGTTGTTTTTTAGAGAGGTGTTCCGTTTGCATGGGTTGCCTAGAACAATTGTCAGTGATAGGGACAGCAAGTTCCTAAGTGTGTTTTGGTAGGAGATCTTCAGATTGAGTGGGACAATGCTTACTCCAAGCACAAGTTATCACCCACAAACAGATGGGCAGTCAGAAATTGTTAACAAGTGGTTAGAGGGCTACCTAAGGAACTATGTTTCAGGACAGCAGCGAGCTTGGATTAAATGGCTTCATTTAGGAGAGTATTGTTACAACTCTTCTTATCACATGTCCATTAAGATGTCTCCTTTTAAGGCACTTTATGGTTATGAGGCTACTAATTTTGTTGATTTAGTGTTCGGTGATAGTAGAGCCCCACAAGCACTGGATATGTTACAACAAAGCCAAGACATCTTGAAAACTCTTAAGGAAAATCTGCAACAAGCTCAAAATCAGCAGAAGTTATATGCTGATCAGCAGCGTGTGGAAAGGTCTTTTGAAGTTGGGGACATGGTCTATTTGAGGCTTTAGCCATATAGACAATCTTCTCTCAAGAAGAGTGGTGCAGAAAAGTTGAAGCCACGCTTTTATGGTCCTTTCAAAATCACCAAAAGGATTGGTGAAGTTGCTTATGAGTTGGAACTTCCAGCTGAAAGCAAAATACGTAATGTTTTTCATGTGTCTCGCCTCAAGAAGGCAATTGGACACAATGTGGTGGCTACATCAGAATTACCTCCATTGGATGAGGAAGGTCATTTAGTGTTGATTCCAGGAGAGATCCTTGACACTAGAGAACGTTCTTTGAGAAGAAGGACAATCAAAGAATATTTGGTTAGATGGAGGAATTTGCCTATTGAAGATGCTACGTGGGAAGGTGAACAGATTTTATTGCATCCATCTTTGCAGTTGCTTGGGGACAAGCAATTTCGAGGAGGACGGACTGTAATGTCCCCTTCTCATCAGTGATCAGCATTGGCATTCTTCAGTCTATTCTGGAACTCGT
This sequence comes from Sequoia sempervirens, assembly GCA_007258455.2. Taxonomy (NCBI): domain Eukaryota; kingdom Viridiplantae; phylum Streptophyta; class Pinopsida; order Cupressales; family Cupressaceae; genus Sequoia; species Sequoia sempervirens. Next base: position 6,290 of record VDFB02165523.1, on the reverse strand, counting down.
AGACTGGAATGAGGTGGAAATTAGGGTTTCATGGGCTTGGCTTTTGTAGCATTTCATTTTATTTACTATTTTTAGTAAATGATAGTTGTGGCAGTATGAAGTTGGTTGTCTTCAGTCATCACTTCAGTTGAGCATGTTATTGGTTGTTTCAATATCTTCCTCTCAAGCCTTAATTGTTGAAATTTACTAAGTATTGGCATAAGTGCTATATTTTTCAATTGACCACCCCTTGGCCTAAGGATACAACTTGCAAGTTGTTTTAAAAAGGGGACTTGAAGGGTACGCCTTGTCATAAGGTGATATTAATATTTTATATTTTTGAATTTATTGCTTGGAGGAAAAGTGGACGCCACTTTATGAGGAATATTATTTTATGAAATTTGAAAATAAGGAGAATTCAAATAGTTGTCTTTTGGCGTACCATTGAGGAAGTTGAAGAGTTTCTCAATTCTTATAAAATAAAGACATGACTCCAGCATTTGGTATCCATCAATTACCTTACTGTTATGCTGTCAAAATGACTATGGACATTTTGCTATTGCTTCGAGGATGCTACCTCCTAGCCCCTTCCCAATTTCGTGTTTGAAATATAACACCTAGTTGGAACATTGCTGCTTCTCACAACAGACTAGCAGATTGAGCAATAAAGGTTGATAATTTTGGTGAATTCTACAGTTTTGAAGTTCCTGGTTTTTACACAGCTGAAGCTGAGTTTTGTTCATAACTTCTAAAGCGAATTTTATTCTGTTCTGGGTTCTTTGGCCATGCATTAGTCAACTGAAGGCGCCACCTTTCACAAAATTTGGGAATTTATTTCCAAGTATTCAATTTTATATTGCAAAATCGATTTTCTTCAAGGGCCGTACCATTTAATGATGTCTTGGGATTCGTGCCAAATAAAGTGGAGACTTTGATTGCTGTTTCTGGATTCTAACTTGGGCGCCAGACTTGTAAGGTGCATTTGCAACTCGTTTCACGCCATTCGGAGGAGATTTGAGTGAGTTATGATAATTTACTTGATTCTCACAGTTGCAGATTGTAATTTCCAGTTTACTGTTTTTACATCAGATTGTTGAAGTTCTGATTTCTGATTTATTAGCAGCTGTTAGAGGGTTAAAATATCATTGAAAATCATCTCTTAATCTTGTGTATGAAGAATTCTATATTCCTTATGTAATTTGCAGCTTATTCCACATTGTACAAACTGTAAACAATAGTACTGTTCCAGTTTAATTTGCTGCAATTTCTTTCTGTTTCTTCTCACATAAGTCCCCTGGATGGTTTACCGCCAGTGAGGTTAATTTAATTGTAATATCTCATACCCACTCATAGTGGTGAATCCCCACAGCATTGTGGATGCCCACCGCAGCGGATGAATTGCTTTATTTGTAATCTTTTCCCCCCACTGTTTGGTGGTAGCGTGGAATTGTTCTCTCATGGCTGGTTATCCGCCTAATAGTTCATAATTTCAATTTCTTAAACTCCGTCATATGTTAGCACCTCGCCCTCAGTGGGATCTTGAGTGCACATTCTTGACGTTGAGTAGTTCTTCTATTCAAGTTCAGTTTCTTCAGTTTAAGTTCAGTATCTTCCATTCAAGTTCAGATTTGTATTTGAGGCTAACGCTAATCCAATTATCCATTGCTGGTTATTTTGTGTTTATTCCTTCAAAAAAATTGGTTAGCATATTTCGGTACATTCTTCATCGAGAGCTGCTTCTTATTTAAATAGCCGCTAAGTGTGAAGGAATTCATTAAGGACGCTATCACACAAAGAAAGTTCTGATAATAATTTGCAAGAAAAGACAAATTAGAGAGGCGCCAAGTGAGCAGCTAGCTACAAACAAAAGATTAAAGTAATTTGATTTTGGCTCCCATTGGGTCCTGCTTGAAGTCTAAAGGCTTTCATATGTTTGGGCATCGGATTTATTGAGGCATATTTGTATTTGCTAGAGGTATCGGAGTCATATATATGTAATGTCCCCATTTTGGCCATATGCTTTTCTTTTAGATTTAGCTTATTTCCGGAAATCCGTAGGCTAAGTTGAAGCAGAAAATTAGGGTTTCCTCTTTCAAATACTGCTCAGTTGGCGTTCAGAGGATGTTGTGCAGACTTACTATTTATAGCAATTTGCTATTTTTAGCAAGTCTATCTTTTGGCAGTATCTATCTAGCAGCAGTTCAATCCTTTACAATTAAGTGTTCAATTTGGCTTTCTGTGTTTTGATGTGAACTTACTATTTATAGCAGGTGGCTATTTTTAGTAAGTCTAATTTTGGCAGTGGCATCATCAGCAGTTCAACGCAAGTCATCTTGCCATCCATCAGTTTCAGTATTGGCATTGGTTTTGGTTATCTCCATGGACTAAGTTTTTATACTTAGTCAAATTTCATATTTCTCAGTTGTACCCCATGCCTAGGAGTAGTAACTTCATGTTGTTTTAAAAGAGGAGCCATTAAGGGGGTTAATTGTGCATTTAATGAATTATTAAATGCTTTATTATTGCAAAGTGAAGTTGGACGCCTAAAGGAGGTTGAGTAATATTTTATTATTTCAAAAAAAGTAAAATGCAAAAAGGTGGTGTCCCTTTTGGAAGTTGAAGTGATTCAACTTCTTGGAATTTGAAGAGTCTTTTGTTGCTTCATTTGCCAATTGAAACTTATATATTGCTGTTGTTTGAAGAGCTGATTATCTTTGGAAATATTGTAAAGTTATGCTGCTGGTTCAAAATCTAGAATCCGGCTAAGGGAAAGCTTAGCAATTTGTCTCCATTCTTCGGGCCTGAAACTATGGTTCCCTAGATGGTGGATTGAGAGTGCGCTTCATTCAAAAGTGCACATTGAGCTTCATTGTTGGAGAATTTGAAGTATTTTTCATTTTTTGAGCTTGCTGGTTCATTCATGGCTGAAGGTGATTTTCATTAACAGCTCTTTGTACGATTTTAATATGCTTCTGGGTATTGAAGATATGGATTCCTAGCACATGGGCGCCCCTTCCCATAGAAGATCAGAATTTATTTCAAAGTATTTATTTTTATTCTTGCAAAATCCCACTTGCTAAGGGTTGTACCATGTTGGGAGCATTGGGAATTGTGCAAGTAAATTAATGGTTTTTTTTTAAGTTGTTTCATCATCATGACATGGGCGCCTATCCTCCAAAGGTTCATTGCAATTGATTTCACTCAATTTGGAAGTAAATTGATGAAGTTATGAGAATTTAATTGATTCTTATAGTTGTTGGTTATTCATTTCCAGAATTGCATATTTATATCAGACTTGTTAGTTTTTGATATAATGTTGGTTTAAGCTTCATTTTTATATCATTATTGTATTGTAAAAGTTAGAGGAAGTGTTACTCTAACCATTGATTGATTTAGAAGCATGTCTTTCTTATTTGCAGCTATTCAATTTATTGTAAAATTGATTAGTAGTACTAACACCTATTTATTTTATTTGCTGCAATTAGTTTAAATTTCATACTCACACGATTGAGTGGTTGAGTTTAAATAATCATCTTTCTTTAATTGTAAGTTTCCCCCCACTAAATAAGTGGTTGTGTGGATTGTATTCCCCCCACGTTAATAAGTGGAAGTGAGGATTTAAATGGTTGGCTTGCCGCCTTTAATAATGTAATAATCTTACCCACTAAATAAGTGGCGTATCCCCACTGCTTGTGGATGCCTGCATTAGCAGATGAATTGTAATTTCAATTCAGTTTATTCCTAATGATCCTCTGACCATATGCTATCACCTCGCCCACATTGGGATCTTGGTGAACATTCTTGGTTAGAGTTACTTTCTATGCTGATTTGCATTTGGAGCTAACACTAATCAATGATTGGTTGCTGATTTGTGTGTTAAATTTTGGGAAAAAATTAAGGGGAATATTTCAATATATTAATTTAGTTGCACATTAGAAAGCAAACATTGGTTCTATTTGTAAAGTGCGGGAGCTACTTACACCCAGCCGCTAATATTTTTGGAAGAAATAGACGCTGGGTATTCACTAGGGTCAACGTCTTAGATATCCGCCAAGTCTCCAAATAAGACAAAGTGAAGACTTCGCTAGGTAAAGGGCCGCTAAATGATGCTATCATATATTACAGAAGACTAAAGGTGTCTATACTCCAGTCTTAATTATTGCTTGTTCTAGTGCGGCTTCAACTGAAAAGAAAAAAATTGCATACTCTGAAGGGTATTGTGCATTAGTTGACTCTGGAAATTGGCATTGTAGAGTAATAGCAAACAGGGAAAGCATATTTTGGGGGTTTGCAAGTAAGACAAGGACCGTCACAAGGAAAGACAAATTTGGAAGGCGTCAATAAAGGTCTGAGTTCATCTTTCACATCGGCATTATCATTTCCATTAGTAATCAATTGTGAAATACCTTATGTTGTAGCTAGTTATGATATGCATTTTGCTTGTCATTACCTCCAGCGTTGTCATTACAGCCTTGTGGAGTTTTCGAGGGAATTGTGGACTGAGCTCAGTCGCCTTCCCTTGAAGGATTAGAACAACAACTCTCTAGGCAGATTCTATTAATCTGAGCATAGTCAATCTTCATTGTAGCCAAAATCTAGGCATTTCATTGCACACAATTGTAAACAGATTGAACATGTTTGTGCATCGAATTATTAAGGAGTTGGGATTGCAATTGTCAAATGCTTTATGTTGTAGTTGTTTGTAGAATTAAATCTAAGATTACTTGCCAGTTGTTGAGAAATTCAAAACAAAAAACAACAGTTTAAAGATGACACAAGCAACTGTTTGACGAAATTCCGGAGTTCCAAAATCAGAAAATTTAGAATTATGGCCTCTAAATTTGTTGATGAAGTAATGATTGCTTATGAGGAGTATAGAGCATTTCTAGATAAGGTCAAAGATCATTTAGACTTCGAGCAATAAATGGAGCATCGGATGGAATATAACAAACATAGAAGCAAATCAAAGAAATGTGAGCAGCTAAGTGTTGAGAGCACCTTAAATAATATTCAGCGAAAATTTATGCTTCCTCAACAAAAATTAGCTCATAGCTTGAAATAGTCTAAAGATTCCATTTCAAGACAAAGCTCAACACAAAACAAAAAGAAGAAGTTGTGTTTCGATTGCAGAAGGCCTTACAATGAAAACCATGATTGCCTTCTGAGACCTAGGAGCAAGGCGAATAGAATAATGTGGGCACCCTATGAGGATTCAGAACCTGGGAAAACCAACCAGCAAAGTAATCATGAAGAATCTGAATTAGAACATGAGGTCTCTTCAAGTGAGGTATCTAGAAACCTCTACAATGAGTTTTCAGCAATTGGTGACCAGCATACAGCTGATTCTAGGGAATCTGCACATAACAGCGTTCAAGAAGTTGTTATTAGTTATGATAACAATTCTGATTTTGATGGCAACAATCCTTTGCTTGAGCATGATGGTGATTTGAAAGTCATAGCAAGTTCATAAAGTGTTGTGGGAGTGACCTTGAGTATTGGCACTCAAGATACCAGTGTCAAGAATGAAGATTGCATGGAAATATTGACCTATAACAGTTCTGATGTACATGACAATAGTAGTAAAACTTTGCATCAGCATGGGACAGCAATGACTACAAGTATACAGGATGCTACTATTGAGTTGTCACATGAAGGTACTCAAGATTTGGGTACTAATGATGCATTATATGTTGTGGATTCATGTAATGGTGAGTCTGATTTTCCAGATCAGACCTTAGATAACAAGTTAGAAAATTCATATGTTGGCATTGAATCCCACGATCGTGCTATGGATGGACATACAGTAACTTTGGTAGCAAAAGTGTGCGAAGATATTGTCATAATAGCAGCTTCTACTTTGCCAATTGAGCCATCCTTTGAGGTACATGTTGTGACCTTTTCACACACATCGCCCATTCAGATGGGGACCCCTAATTTTGCTCCATACGGTCTTTTTTGGCTTTGGTTTTTGTGTGTCTCTCTCTCCGTTTGTCTCTTTTCTATGGTCTGCTTCCTGGGGAAGTTCCCGTCTGCAAGCTTCAACATGAATTTGGCCAAGTCTGAAATTAGGGTTTGAGTCTTTCCAGCCAATTTGAAGTCAAACGAGGTGAATACATTGAAAATTGAGCTTAACATTGTTGTCAGCATGTTTCCAGCAGGCTCTCAGCAAATTTTCATCGAATTCTAAGGTACTTACTATTTTTAGTAAGTGTGAAATTACAGGCGATTCGTCAACATTTTTGAGATTCCGACAGTCACACAGCATTCAAAGCTTATCAGACTGCGAGCATGCCAAATTTGAGCGAAAACAG
>VDFB02165522.1:0-30140 GCA_007258455.2 Sequoia sempervirens | reverse complement strand
GTATATTGAGCAACTTGATGGATTTCAATTGACTGATTAAGGAGATATGGTTTGTCGGTTGAAGAAAGTATTGTATGGACTTAAGTAAGCCCCAAGAGCACCAGATTGGAAAAATATTTGATGAAGCTTGGATTTAATAAAAGGCACGCATAGTAATTTGTATTTCAAGATGATCATGATAATGATTTGATTGTTGAATTCTTGTTGATGATATCATTTGAGGAGATGATAGTTTGTGCATGAAGTTTGCTAAATGATATATAGAGTGAGTTTGAGATGTCTATGATCAGAGAAATGAAATTCTTTCTGGGATTGCAAATTACCTAGCTAGATAGAGGGGTCTTTGTATCTCAGTCCAAGTATGTGAAAGAACTGCTAAAGAAGTTTGGTATAAAAGATTCAAAGCTAGTTGGTACACCTATGGTGACCAGATATAAGCTGACATAGATGATGATTCTCCTAAAAAAAATCAGACTAGATACAAATCCATGATTGGTGGATTTCTTTATTTGACTCAAACTAGACTTGATATCATGAATGTTGTATGCATTCTTGCAATATTTCAAGTTGATCCTAAGGAATCTCATGTGATAGCTGTGAAGAGGATTTTTAGGTACTTGAAGGGTACAATTGATTTTGGCCTATGGTATCCTAAAGAAGATGACCTTACTTTGAGTGCCTTTATTGATGCTAATTGGGCAGGAGATGTGAATGATAGAAAGAGTACTAGTGGTGGTGCATTTTTCTTGGGAAAGAAGTTGATTTCATGGTTAAGTAAGAAGCATAATGTCATTTCCTTATCTACTACAGAGGTAGAATACATTGTTGATGCTAACAATTGTACTCAAGTATTGTGGATGAAGTAGATGTTGAAAGATATCAGAGTTGTGTATGATGAACCTATTGCTATATTCTATGATAATTGAAGTGAAATTAACATTTCTAATAATCTGGTGCTACATTAAAAAACCAAGTATATATCTATAAAGTTTCACTTTTTGAGAGAGAAGGTGAGTGAGAAGGAAGTCATATTAGAGTATGTTCCCACTAAAGAATAGATTGTAGATATCTTTACCAAGCCCTTGCCTAAGGATATTTTTGAGTATCCTTAGGGGAAGCTTAGGGTGATTACCCCTCCTAATTAGAATTAAGATGCATTGACTGCATCAATCATGCATTTCATAGTCATATCTTGTGATATAGATTGATGTTGTGGTAGCTGCTACTCAGGGGGAGTAGTCAAGTGTTCAAAAATGTGGTTTAGAGCTTGTGTGGATAAAGATAATGTGTATCTTTTTCATTTATGTCAAAGAGGGAGAATAGTTATGTGAAAAACTATGAAAGAGTTAAAGAGAAAAGAGTCAAAATCTAAGGGGGAGAAAGTGCTAAGAGAAAGTTGTGTTGATGGTGTTTTTCAAATCATGTGTTGCCATCAATTCCAAAGGGGGAGATTGTTGGATATTACTAATATGTGGTTGTCATTAATGTCAACACTATTGACATTAATATCTTTAAGGTTGTATATGTCGAGGATATTGAGAAAATTGTAATAAAATAAGTTGCAGATTTTTGGTGATGTAGTGAAGTTCAATATGGTGGCTAGCTTAGTACATTGATGATAATAGGTTGTGGATTAAAAGGATTTTTGAAAAGTATATCTAGTTTATCTAGATGAAGTTTCAGAGGTTCGCATGAAGATTTGATTGAATTATGAGTATCTTTGTTCCTGCTAATTTTCAAGGTTTAGTTGGAAATTTTGAAAGAAGATGATGTGGATTCTAGTAATCCCAAGTTGTTGTGATGCTTCTGCAGTGATTCAAGGATGCTTGTGTATGTTTCTATATTGTGATCTATTTATGTTGTTGGTATGCATTGATCACAGTTCGGATTGGTGATTTCTTTATGTGATTTCATGTTTTTCATTATCAATGGCTACCGTGGTGATTGTAGCATGTGTTGTGGATCTTCGAGGAATAATTTTTGAAGGTTTTTCGTATTTGAGGATGTTGTTTTGGGTCCTTAGTATGTTTTGGCTGACATTTTTTGGTCCGCATTGATAAATTATTTATTGTTTTGGGCCGATAGTTTGTACACATTTTATATTTTGTTGGGCTGACATGTAGTTGATGTTATCCTTAGTTGCAGATATATATGATCAATTGTTTATACCATTTGATGGTATGGTGTGTGATGTATGTTTTGTGCTATGTGCGAAAAATGTTCTAATCATTCAGAGGCAGAAGTAAAGTGTGAAGAAGAGTGAGTAGATGAAAGTGTTTATGTGCTTAACCGAAACTTTAATCAGGCATTAGAAGATGCTATTTTCTTAGTTCAAAATCTTATGGATGTAATTTGAATGTGACTATAAGACAGCGAGTCTTCTTTGGGTAGTGAGCTCTAGGAAGTGTGCTTGAATGCATGTGCATTTCCCATTTATAATAATTTTAATAGAGTATAATCTTCTAGATTAACCTCCACTGTGGTTTTCCCCTTACAGGGTTTCCACATAAATTTTTTTGGCATTATGTGTATTTTTGATGTGGTGATGGATTACACTTTCATGTTTATTTATCAGATCTAAGAATAAGTTTAATAATTATAATTTCTCACAACCGATTCACCCCCTCCTTAGTTGTCTTACCTTGTGTTTGAAAAGAAGGAATCTTCTTGGATACACTATTACTAACAAAGCATACGATGCTTTTAATAGCATTTATGGTAAGACTAAGAAAGTGCTAATGTGAAAGTTGATGAAGACATATGCAGACCTATTGTGATAAGTAAAGTTGAACTTGATGATACTATCTATGGACATGTACCCGAGTAAAATAAGGAGAAGGAAGAATAAGAGAAAGAAGAAAAAATGGAAGAAGAAGAAGAGAATGAGATAGAATCTATTGTTAAGACTCCTAAGTAGGTACAAAAAAATCATCCGGAGGAACAAATAATTGTAGATAAAAGTGAAGGTGTGAAGACAAGAAGCAAAGTTGTAGCTAAGATTTTTGTCTACTCTCTAAAGTTGAACCCAAATCTGTAAGTGAAGTATGTGAAGATGAGAGTTGGATGAGAGCTATGAAAGAAGAGTTGCAATAGATAGAAAAGAATAAGACATGGGAACTAGTCCCTAGGCCTATGAATAAAAATGTGATTGGCTCAAAATGGGTGTTCTGGAATAAGCTAAATGAAAGTGGAGAAGTTGTAAGGAATAAGGAAAGACTTGTATTCAAGGGATATTCACAAGTTGAAGGTATAGATTTTGAAGAGACATTTACCCCTATGGCCAAAATGGAAGCTATTAAGATGTTTTTGGCATTTTTTTCCCACAAGGACTTCAAATTTTATTAGATGGATGTTAAGTTAGCATTTCTGAATGGTGAATTGGAGGAAGAAGTGTACATGGAACAACCTGAAGGGTTTCAGTTATCTAACAAACCAGACATGGTTTGTAAGTTGAAGAAGGCATTATATGGAATGGAGCAAGCTCTGAGAGATTGGTATGCAAGATTGGATAGATACCTGACAAAACAAGGATTTAGCAAAGGCCCTGCTAACAAAAATCTTTACTTCAAAGTGCAAGGTAGCAAAATGTTGATAGTAGTTTTATATGTTGATGAAATCATTTTTGGTGGAAATGAAGGAATGTGTAAAAATTTTGCTGAAGAGATGTAAAAAGAATTTGAGATGTCTATGATTGGTGAATTGAATTTCTTCCTTGGTCTATAAGTGAATCAAACTAATAAAGGGATATTCATTTCACAATCTAAGTATGTAATAGAGATCTTGAATAAGTTTGGGATGGATGATTGCAAACCAATTTTTGCTCCTATGGTAATAGGATGTAAACTGAGCAAAGATGATGAATCTGCTAAGACTGATCAGAGCAAATATAGATCTATGATTGGTGGACCACTATATCTTAGTGCTACTAGACTAGATATTATGCATCCAGTATGTCTAGTTTCCAAATTCCAAGTAGATCCTAAAGAAGCACATGTTACAACTGTAACTTAGAGGATATTTATATATCTTAAAGGTACACCAGATTATGGATTATGGTATCCTAAGAGTGATAATTTCACCTTGAGCACTTACATTGATTATGATTGGGATAGATGTGTAGATAACTAGAATAGTACCAGTGGTGGTGCTTTCTTTCTTGGTGGAAGATTAGTTTCATGGTTGAGTAAAAAGAAAGACTTGGTTTCTTTATTCACTACAGAGGCAAAATATATTGTTGCAACATCCTGCTGCACACAAGTTTTTTGGATGAAGTAAACACTAAAAGACATTGGAGTGATATGTGATGAGCCTATTTCTATTTTCGGTGAGAACACAAGAACAATAAAAATTTCAAAGAACTTGGTTATGCATTCAAGAACAAAACACATATCTATCAAATATCATTTCCTGAGAGAAAAAGTGCTAGAGAATGAAGTCATATTGAAGTATGTGACAACAAAGGAACAAATTTTAGACATGTTTACTAAGGCTCCTCCAAACTAAGCACACATGAAGGTGCATCAGTCTAGTGAATTCACAAATTCTTTATTTATCTGGACTGATAAATGGTTCTACTCTGCAAGGGGAGTAGAAAAGGTTTCCATTGTTGCAGTATGAGTGTAACCCTAAGGAGGAGTGATTAGAGTTGTTGATATTTTCCATTGATGTCAAAGGGGGAGAAAAATTCATGTGAAAAATAGTTGTAGAAGAAGAAAAGTTTTTCTCCCAGAATATTGTGTAGGTTGTTGTCTTTGATGGTTTTTCACATCATGTGTTTCCATCAATGACAAAGGGGGAGATTGTTGCAAGTATGAGCAAGTTTTGATGATGTTGTCATTAATGTTATCATTGATGTCAACATAGTTTAGTACATTGTAGATTGTATATGTATAGCTGAGATTTTGTTGAGATGTTGTGAGTACATGGAGCTATCTTTATAGTGTTGTAGATGTGTTAGTTTGATGAGTTTCCAAGTGCTTTTGAGAAAATTAATAAAGAAGAGAAGTCAAAGTGATGAATGTGATCCAAATTTCTCCTGTGTTGATCCTATGCTTTTGTTGATCTGAATATTTGATAAAGGTGATCTAGTGGTGATATTTCCTGAGTTTTAGCTTCTATTTTGATGGTATGTGAAAGTTATGTTCACCGCTGTGTGAATTGTTCGAAAAGTTGATCTCTCTCAAGGGACTCCAGAGAAATGTTTGCGTCTCAGATTCCTCCATTTTTTAAGATCTCAGGGATCTAGGATATGTCTTATGAAGGTCTTTTCTATACCTAGAAAAGAGGTTTGAAGTTTGGGTGATCCAAAAGCCTGCCTCTGTTTCAAGATGAGTTTGTATAGTTTGGACATCAAGTTACCTAGTAGTTTGAATCTTTGTTGTTTTTGTTGCGGATGTATCTAGAGGAATCCGAGATGTACTCTCGTGCATAAGGAAGCATGTTGTGGAGTTCGTGTGTCATCTTCTTATTGGGAAGCATGTACATCAATGTTCATTTGTGTTTTCATTAGGTTTGGTTGACCTGGTGTTTACACTTCACTCAAAGAATAAAATTTAATTAAGGAAGCATGTGGTTGATTTGAGATATTATTTCTAATCTTGAAAAATGTTTTTTATTAGTCCACTCTCATTCCTTTCCACCACGGGAATGTTGAGTTGCTGACCTGTTGAATTTAGGAAATGAGGTATTTGTGGTTGACCTTGGAGAAAGTTTCTAAGGTTGAGGATGGTATAAAAGCAAGTCAAATTGTGAAGAATTGTATGAAAGTGTGATGCAAAGTGATGAAAGTGAGCCACAAATCATAAGAGTAGAAGTGTGTGTGTGAGTGAGTTGAGACACAGTCTCATAGTGTTGATTCCCTCAAGGGCAAGAGCTGGGGAAGGTTTTTCTAACTATTCAAAGTTGTGGATGTGTGTTAATTGTTGTAGTGGATCTTTTGTTCTTTTTTGTATCTATAGGTAGTGAGCCTACCTGTTGGATAGTGAGTCATTTCTGTAGGAAGTGATCCTTTGTACTTGGACAGTGAGTCTTGTTCTCGGTAGTGAGCCCTTGGTAGTGAGCCTCTATATTCAATTTTATAATCTTATATTGTGAGGAACCCTCATCGTGGTTTTTCCTCTTATTGGGTTTCCATAGAAAAATTTTATGGTGTTTATTATGCTGATTTACTTTCTATTATTATTGTGGGATGCTCTCTCTGAAAGTCTTAGATTTCTTATATGAAACTACATTGGGGTGATCCCACAATATTGGTTTACAATTTCTGAGAGATCCTAATTTTTGTTGAAATCACACATTTTTAGAAAATGTAATGATTTAAGCCTTGAAAATTTCCATTTAAAGGATTCTAATTGAAGAGGGTTTGATCGAACCACCTTAGATCAAACCCCTTGGATAGAACCCCACTAGTTTTAAACCGGGTACCTATAATAGAGTCTCCTTTGCACCTATCAAAATGTCAGATTAAAACCACTTTTGATCATCTTTGGTGGATCAATGAATTCATTTAAAAATTTATCTTTTGTAAGTATATAGTCCTGGTCATAAGCTCCCAACAAAGTATAATTTTAAATATATTTAATTTGATTATTATATTTATTTTTGATTTCAAATGTAGATTTTTCACCTAGAAATCAATCTCTCTGCTTCTAGCATGGAAAATAGTATATTACCAAAAAAAAAATTGAAAAATATTTTCGTGCTAGGTATTGATGTCCTTGATCTAGAAAAATAAATAAAATTGAATTTTGATACATACAAAAAAATTTATATTGTATACTGTCTGCCTATGTCTAAATTGTAATTGGTTTGACTTAAAAACTTAATTACAAAAAAAAATCCAATTAAACACTATGAAACCAAATGAAAGTGCTAGATATCATATTCACAAATATAAATTCAAAAAAAAAAGAATTTTATCCTTCATAGAAAAAAAGTTATGTTGTATACAGTGAACATCACTCTTTAAAAATGGTGTTTACTGTTAAAAACTAGTTTTCAAAGGAGATGGAAAAATAAATGCAATCTAATTCCAATTTTTTTAAAAAAAATTATATTTAGAATCTACAAACAAAATTTCACAAATCACTATTTTGCATCATCTTCAAATTCCTTATGGTTTAGTAGCTATAGGTGCCCGAAACTTAAGATTTAGTTCAATGTCCAATTTGACCAAAAATTGTAAACCAGTATTGTGGGATCACCCTATGTGAATTAACCTCATATTTATACTAAATCTAGATATTGACCTTGAAATTCAAATAATTCAAGTCGACACCAGATCTAGGATTGAAAATCATTATGATCCCGCTAAATTAAATTCAAAATAAGGGTGTCCTATGTGAGGAGGACCCATTCACCACTAAAGTTGAATGGGTCCTAGCATAGCTTTCTAGGACCATGCTTTGGGGGGATGAAATAACATCAAAAACCCACCTCAAAAATGCAATGAAAGGGTGTTGTATGTGGAGAGGACCCATTCACCACTAAAGGCGAATGGGTCCTAGCACCATTTTCTAGGACCTCAAATTTTCCAAATTAAATTTCATGTAATATCATTATTGGGTGTCAGGATAGATCCTTGGGAAGGTGTCATTAATAAGGCTTAAATTTGAATTAAAGGGGATAATTAAGCTCAATTAACCACAATTTATTAATGAAACCCTAGATAAGTGTGAAAGTGTAATACAACACTTTACAACACCCTAAATAAGGTACAATTTAAGTTCATTTTATTTAAAAGGGCCCTAGATTCAATGTGAATGTGTACAACACATTGCAACACTAAATCAAGGCATTATTAGGTTAATTTTATGTCAATTATTCCCAAATTAAGTGTGAAAAAGGGTTACTTTTTCTACACTATAAAGGGAAAGGTAAAGTTTTGTTTTGTTTTAGTTATGGAAGGGTTAAAACCCTTGATCATGTTTTACATATTCCAAGACTTGCAAGAAATTTACTTTCAGTATCCAAATTGAATGATTCTAGAATTCATGTGACATTTGGCAAGTCTGGTTGCAAGTTGGTAAGAGGGAGTTTGGTGATTGCTCAAGGATCTTGGATAGGGACTTTGTTTAGGCTTAATCTCTCCACTTTTTGTAACTCTACCAAAGTAATTGGCAATAAAAATGGATGTATGTTGCAACATCATAGATTGGGTCACATAAGTGAAAAGGGTCTTAAGAACATTTTTAATAAAAAGTTGGTTGATAGAATTTCTAATTATTTTGTTGGAAAAAATGATTTTTGTGAGTATTGTGTGTTTGGTAAACATAATAGATCATCATTTCTTAATGGGACTAATAAAGCTAAGAGATTATTAGAGATCATTCATTCAGATGTTTTGGACCAATGGATGTTGACTCTTGGAAATCTCATTATTAGTTCTTTTCATTGGTGATGTCTCAAGATACACCTAGATTTATTTTATGCATGCAAAATATGATGTTTTCACTAAGTTTAAGGAATTTAAAGCCTTAGTTTAGAATCAAATAGATTATAAGATAAGGGTGTTGAGATTAGACAATGTAGGTGAATGTTGTTATAGGGAATCTGATGCGTTCTATAAGTATGCAAGTATTATTTGGTAAAAGAGTAATCCAGATACACTCCAACAAAATGGGTTAGCAAAAAGAATGAACTTGTAGTGTAGGAAATTGTGTACCCTTTAAAATTTCACACTTTGTTTGGGTCCCTTAATTTATTGGACTTCATTAAGCTTCTAATTTTCTAAATTATGCATTCCAAAGCCTTATTTTTCCTATTTTTCAAAAGGGAAACCAAAATTTAATTAATGTAATTAATATTTTAATCACCTTGGAATGTGAATGTCCTTGAATTTTATGCTAGGACCTATTACTCCAAAGGAAAATGTCTCCCCTTTAAGTCCTAGGAGCCATTTTTAAATATGTTTTTGGAAATCTTTTAATGATTCAAATTCAATATTCAATTGTCAGCTTTTGGAATCTAATTTTTGAGAAATTAGATAAACACCTATGAATTCAAATCTAAGGAAATATAAGGCACACAATGAAGATTTCATATGAACAAATATCATTGTCAAGAGCATTCAACAGTAGATTTATTAGTCATTTGTTGCAGCAATCAAGATCCTATCATTGTGATCAAGCTTATATGTGTTCATCCCATCTTGTGAAGGTTAACATGCATTATTAATCCTAAAGCATCCAAGTATTTCAAGTTTCCAAATCCATCAAGTGAAGAAAGATCAAATTCCTTGGAGTGACGTGTCTTTCTTTCGTCCTCTAAGGGAGGCCATTGAATATTTCGTGAGTTTTAGCAAGCAAGTGTTCATTCATCATTTCCTTATCCATCATCATTATCTTTCTATCAAGGTTTAATTACCAAACACAGGGATTAACAAAGGAAAACCACCATTCAAACAAAATAATTTTCCCGTCTTTGTATGTGAAAATTATAGGTTGAAGAAGGATTGAAGATCTTGAAGAGAAATTTTACATTGTTGCATAAGTTGTCGTCATTGTTGTCAAGCCACATAAACTCGGATTTATATTTTATTTTCAAATTTATAATAATGGAACTTGTGCAAAAAAAATAAAAATAATATCCTACCTTAGATGACTACAAAAAGAATATTCAAAATCCCTAAACATTACCCATTTTCCCTAGGGAAAACCTATCCTTCAATAAAGCTCAAAACCTGCTTTTGGTGATGGGTACATGTGTCCTAATCCTTCTTAGATCTACCTACAAATTGTGGTTTCAATTTTTGTACTTTTGAGAATTTTCATTTCATATTCTAGGTCTTACAATTCATTTATTTTGAGCATTGCACATCATTTTAATTTAACTTTAGATCTATCCTATTATCTTAAGGACTAAGATCTAGGTTTGATTAACTCATAGTTGAGGTTGAAAGTCAATCTTTACACCTTGTGATATCTTTCCTAATGAAATACCTTAGGGAAAGGTACAAATAGAGAAAATACCCCCTGATTCTTTAAGGAACCCCTTTCCCACCATTTCATTTTGGTGGACCCAAATTTCTTGCATCATACCTTTTCTGATTTAGAGATCCTTGAAACCCTAGATCTAGGTTTTGCATCATATTATTTTGCATTTAATTTAGGGTTACATATTGCATGTTTGCATCATTTAAACTCATAAAAAATAAAAAATATTACATGCATTATGCATAATAGCTTGTATTAAAGTGTGTTTCACTCATTTATATCAACATTTCATTCAAAATTGTATTAAAAAAAGTTATCATTTTATTCATACATTGTCATTTAAATTGTATTTGCATTTCATCATTTTTCCAGAAAAATTGACACGGAAGAATTTGTTTAATGTGAGGAATAGTGAGCTTAAATATCAAGTTAAATACTAAAGTTTAAATCCTTTAGACCCCTATCCTAGGACTCATTTTCCCTAGGGAAAACCTATCCTAGTATAGGTGATTTTCCAAATTTCTGCAAAGTGTCTTGTCTCTATATTATCAGTCTATTCTAGCTTGTAGATCTATATTTTAGTTTCAAAAATTGTATATTTTTGTAGTTTGTATTTAGTTCAAGTGGTGAAATATAGTGCATTGTTTAAAATCAAAATTAAAATTCAAAAGTAATCATTTTTTAGGTTTTTGCATCTAAAATTAGTTAATTATCATATTTTATATTTGAAACTTGCATCAAAATTCATATTAAGCACATGTTTCCTTTTCCAAAATATGGTTTTCATGGGGTGCCACATAGCTTGCATGATTTCCACCTCCCTACTTATGAGCATAATCTAAGTAAAATAAATGAAAACATTGACAAATATGCAAGTCATCCTCTTGAAACCTGTTCCACTTATGACAAGGTTAAAATGCAAGAGAGTGAAATCATGGATATGATTGGGTGAAAAATAGGATAGACCCAAATGCATGAGCAAGAGGGTATACCACTAAAAAAATTCACACTAAATAACTACAAGAAGATGTAATTATGAGAGCCAAAAGATGCAAATAACAATCATAAATTATACCTAACTATTCTAGCAACTATGAGGGAAGTTTTTAGAGCATAAAAATTTGTGTACCTGGTTAAAAAGTTGTTTTTGAGCTACAAAGGACTCATTTTCCTTCAGTGGCGAATGGGTCCCTATTAGGGTTTTTGAAACTGAGATCAAGGTTCTATTCCTTGATTTTTGCACTCTCAAATTCCCTGTTATCAACTTCTGAAAGTATGTATGCAATTAGGTAGCTTCAATTCTTTGATTTCACACTTTAAATGACAAATTTTGCAACTTGGCAACTTTGACAATTTTGCTCCAAACTCAATCCACTTGTTCTTCAACCTATAAATCTGCAATCACACACTCAAGGGCAGAGAAAATTTTTGTTTGTTAGTGAATAGGGGTTTGCCTTGGTCAAACCCCTTGTAGGTAATTAAAATAAATGATGAAATAAAGCATGAAACATGAAATATGTAAATGATGTCACCTTGAATGTTGTCTTGTGAAAAAAAATCTACAATCTAACATGTAGTGGCCATGAAGGATGTAGATCTTGGATATGAAATGATGCTTGTAAATGGATCCTCAATGCAACATTAACTATGTTAGTTCAACCACATGCATGAATGCATTAAACCCTTGAAATGATGATGTGATCTTGAATTGCTGCAATAAACTCTTGAAATATGCCTTGAAATTCCCTATGAATACTCTTGTAATGATCTATAATGCTCTTTCTCTTGATCTCATGAAGTCACATAAGCTTTCTAGATTTTTGGGATGAAATAATGTGAATTAACCCCTTATTTATACTAAATTAGGAGTTTAACCAAAAAATTCAAATTATTAAGGCCAACACCAGATCTGAAAAGAAACATTATTAAATTCTAGCAAGAATGAAATTCAAAAATGTGGGTCTCATTAAGGGAGGACCCATTCACCACGTAGGGTGAATGGGTCCTAGCTCAATTTACTAGGACCTAACCCTAGGGGATTGAAAGAAGGCTAAAAGGCCATTCCAGATCAACTGAAAAAAGGGGGGTCCTATTAAGGGAGGATCCATTCACCACCTAGGGAAAATGGGTCTTAGCACCATTTTCCAGGACATTACTTTTCCTAATGAAATAGTTTATTAATTAAATTATGGGTGTCAGGATAGATCTTTGGGAGGTGTGAAAATTAAGGATTAAATTTGATTTAAAAGGGGTTAATTACTCCAATTACCCACAATTAATTAATGACCACCTAAATAAGTGTGTAAATTCCTTATAACACTTTACAACACTTAAATAAGGTACAAATTATGTACATTTTATTTAGAAAGGTGCCCATAAGGCTTAATTAAGCAAATAAGTCCTAGAAAAGTGTGAAAGTGTGTTACAACACTTTACAACACCTTTGTAAAGGATCAATTAAGGCATATTTTAGTCAAATAAAGGTCCTAGAATAGTGTGCATGTTTACAACAAATTACAACACCACTCCAAGACATCATTAATTCAATTTTCATGTCAATTATCAAACTAAGTGTGAAAAAGGATTACGTTATTTGACACTACATTTTTCCCCCACTTTAGTGAGAGGATGATGCCATGTCAAACTCACACTAAAGTAGACATCAAGAAACTTAAGCATGCAACAATAGAAAAGATACATGATCATACCCTATCAAAGGCCAAGAAAAATAAACAAAAACAAAGGATCAAGCACAATCATTCCAACACAATACAAAACAGGGTTGTTTGTCCATAACATATGCTGCTCACTCTGGGGTAGTGGAACCTCAATCTATCGACTAGGTGTGTTTTCACAAAGAAGTGGTTTAGTGAGAAATTCATGCCAGTGTATCGGCTTCCCATCGTGTAATGAGAAAGTCATGCCAGTTTATCGACTTCCCATCATATTAACCATACAAAATTTATCCTCCTGATAACTTTAATAAGGTACCACAATGTAATGCTTTTGTAAATGATTTTGAATATCATGTCAAAATTTTGTTAAAGGTTATTTTTCTTTGTTCATGTAATAGTCTTCCTCTTAGGGAGAACTGTGCATAATGTCTCCAAGAGCTCATAAAAGTAAAAAGTGTCAAATCGTCGCCCATGGGATGCCTCGTTTGCATCATGCCATGATAGTAGATCATACACTCTCAGATGACATCAAACCTAATGACACCACCAAGAAGAGGACATATCACAAGAAAAAGGAAAATCATGCCATGAAATATTTTTCCAAAAGATGCCATCTATGTATGCCCCCACTTTAAATCAGTTGCTACACCATTACTATGAGAAATTTCCTTAAAGTAGCAAATGTTTTTGTCCTAAGAAATGAGATCTTTCCTCGGAAAAACCCTATTCTAATTCGTATGTTTCTAAAATAACCTACATCATGAAATATGAAGGAAAGATTGCCCCCAAAAATACCTAAGGGATCTATGGATTTGGGGTTAGTATGTTTTTGCTACAATTTTGTCATAGAGCATGGAACTGTCATCATTCCCCAAATACTCATAGAACTAGAATAGTGACACAAAGAGAGTGAAAACAAAGGACAAGAATTTTAGGTAAACATGGAAGAGACCTAAATGTCTTGACGCCTCGCGTCATCCCTAAAAGGAAAACACATGAAAAATGAAAAAGAGAAAGACAAAGCTTTTGGGTCAGCATGGAAGAGACCTAAATTTCTCGACGCCTTGCATCATCCCTAAAAGGAAAACACAAGACAAATGAAAAATGATTATGGCATAGAGAAGAATGAAGCTACATATAGAAGAATGCACAAAAGAGAGAGTAACATCAAATGAAACGTCACAGGGGATCACATTACACACATGCAATCACATAAAGAAAGGTGAAAAAGAAAAATACTAGTAAAGCACAGCTGAGTCAACCAAAAGTATGTTGTTTTCCTCCCAATCTTAGTTAGTATAAATAGAAGGAAGGCAACTAGCCAATGGGACAACATCAAGTGTCGAACTAGGACATGCACCAAGTTCAACACTTGTTTTATGAGATTTTTCACTTAAGCTCATGGAAGAAGAAAACAATGTATTCAACTCATCATGCACTTGTTCATCAATCTTTGCAATTTCAATGTCATCTTCAAAGTTAATCACATCAAGAGTTCGAATAACAATATCCATGCAATGTTCTTGTTTATGTTGTGGTGAGGGTTGAGAGTCATCATGCATTTCTTTGGGTAGGTTTGAATTTTGATTTTCTATGTTATGGTTGTTTTCTTGATTTTGCAATCTATGAGCAATAGCACTACATCTACATCTACACTCTGTAGCTCACTTCAATTTCTTTTTATTTTATTGTCAATTTTTTTTTGTGTAAGAGCGGGTTTGTCAATCATAGGTTCCTTCTCTTCATTGGGAGGACTAGAAGAAACCATAATAGGTTGTTCAACCACTTTCTCTTTGACTTTGTAAACTTGTTTGATTCTAGGAGGGACAATGGGATTGATTATATTATCTCATGGTATCATATAGGAAATTGTAGGAGTTTGTTCTATAGATTGTTCTTGTATGTTCATAAGTGTTTTTGGTTCAATCATTGTCTCATCAAGGATAGCTTGTTCGGCCATAGGTTGAGGAATGTTTTGAAGGGATAGTTTCACTATTTTCTTTTCCTTGAATTTTTTATATGATTTGAAAAATAAATCTTCACGAGGCTTGATACGTTCCATAGGCTCGGGCCAAAAGTAATCTAGTGAAAAATTCCCTTTTGTTGAGGCATGAATAAATTTGCTATGATGCATAGTAAAGATATCATTTCCAAATGGAAACTTTAGACATTTATGCACAACCAAAGGAATGACATTCATGGAGTGAATCCATGGATAACCTAGCTTCACACAAAATTGGTCCGATTGTAGGATGATGGAGAATGAGATTGTTAATGTTTCAGTCCCACCTTTAAAGGAAGATCTATCAAGCCTATCGTAGGGAAATTAAAATTCGTTATGTCTCTTGATCCATGCTTTTTGGTTATCATATGTTTCTTGATATAACTCATGCACATATAACAATTTTTCTTTGATCACATTCTCTCCACAGACAAGATCAATTAATATCCCATTAGTGGGCTTATTATTGATTTGGATAGCTATGTAAAGAGGACCATTAGGTGCACGTTTAGGTATGCCATTTTGTGAGAATGCAATGTCAAGAGATTGTCTAGTCAAGACCTTATGAGGTTTAGCTTTGATAAATGTTATCACTTCATTTATGGATGTTTTTCAATGGTATGCATATTGTCATCATTTGTGTCAATATCCATTACATCATTCTTTGTTTCACTAGCTTTGACAAATGAAATATTGTGTTTAGGCATGGTATTTGTAAATATTTAAAAATTTTAATTAGGAGGGGCTATAGAATTATTACCTTGATCATTCACACCTCCGATTTGAAGTTGGTTATTGTCAATAAGGTCTTGCACAAGATTTTTAAGATGCTTATAGTATTTTGTACTATGTCCATTTGTTCGATGGTAATGACAATAAGCATTTTTTTGAAAGCATTTAGGAAATGGTATAGTAGGATCATGTTCTCTAACAAGAGGTAAGGTAAGCATGTTTTTGTCAATAAGCTACAACATGATATTGTGAAAGGTATCAGGTGAAGGAGTGAATTTTCTCTCCCTATCCTTGAAAGGAGTTGTCATTTTTATAGTAGCCACTTGAATATTTTTTTGTTGACTTGTATGGGGATGATTTAATTCTAGAAATCCCTTTTTTTTTCTTGAATGGTTGATAATTGTTTTGAGTCATGGATTCAGACTTTTCAGGATGACTAGGGGGATTTTTCACATCACGGCTACTAGTTGAGTTTTGATGGTCATGAAGGGTTGTACATAACTATGTGAAGGATGGAAACCTCAAAATTTCAAGTTTTCATTGAATTTTATCTTGTAATTTGGAAATGAACATTCATTGAAGGTCATAACCAAGAATCTTAATGTTCACTTGCAAATAAAGTGTTTGATATCTTCCTATGAAATCACTCACTTTTTCATCCTCTTTCTACTTGCATGTCATTGAATCGGCAAGGGTCATCTTGGGAACCATGTGAATATGGAAGTGGTTGTAAAAGGAATCATTGAGTTCATTGAATGAACCAATTGAATTGTTTGGTAAAGAGGAAAACTACTCTAGAGGAGTATCCTTCAAAGATCTAGGGAATAGCTTTGCCAATAGTTTATCCTCAAAGATGAAATCACTACACAAGGTTGTGAAGGCAGAAACATGGCTAACAGTATCTCCTTTCCCACCATATTTCTCAAATTGAGGGACCTCTATACCTTGTGGAATTTGTTCTCTTAATATGTTGAGGGAAAATGGGGTGGACTTGATGTATTGAAAAGGTTGATCATTATTGTTGTGTTTTAATGTTGCCACTTGTTGTTAAAAGGATGTCATGGTTTGCAAAAGTGAAGTAATGAGAGGATCATTTTGGTTATAAGGTGGTGTAGTGTATGTATGCAAAGTGCTAGTAAATTATAGGTTATTGAAGGTGGATTGTTGAGGGGTTATCGTGTTTTAAATGTTTCCTACAAGAATACCTATGGAAGTGGATACGGTGCTAGTAGGTATGACTGTTGTGGTTGGTTGAATGGTAGTTGTGGGTCGAAATGTTGTTGTAAGTTGGAATGTTGTTGTAGGTTGTGTGCTAGTGTATTTAGGAATGGATATTGGTATCATAGAGGATGGGTTTGGAATTCCACCTTGGCTTTGAGTAGACCCCAAAGATTGAGTGGAAGTGGTAATAGTGGGGATGGTGTTGGTAATGTTAGGGACATTGGTTGTAGGAGGTGGAGTCATGGGAAGTGAAGTATACAAACTATGAGCCATGGAGGATTGATTCTCAACACTATTAGAAAGAGATTTAGGAAACCCAAGATCCACAACAAGTGAGATGTCGTAGGATGACATGAGCCTCGAACTATGTCTTATAAGAGTATTGTAAATAAGACACCAAGTTGTAAAGCTCATGCAAGTTTTTCAACCCCAGTGTGCAAACCCTAGACTAGAAAAGGGAAAATGTAACAACCTAGAATGAAATGCAATTTTTAGAGTCTAAGTAATGCACAATGAAATAAGCTGAAAACGGAATGTTTTGATGCAATTTTGAAATTTTTACCAATGCACTAAAATGAATTAATTTAAGCTATATGTAGTGAAATTGATGAAACAAAAAATCAAGAAACTGAAATAGAAAGGTAACAACACCAAACATAAGCTAAAAATTGAGATATTAATTTCCTAAAATTGTAGAGCGGTAGCTAATAGGGACTCATTTTCCAATAAGGGTGAATGGGTCTTGGTTAGATATTTTTGAGATGGTTTTATGGATTTTAGAGTGAATTTTGATGCTTTTTCAGTTGCCAGAAGGTTTAGATTAGACCTGATCAGGGAATCATTAACTAGTAAGGGCTAATGGGTCCTCATTAGTTATTTTTAAACTATTTTTATTGATTTGCAAGTTTTCAATTATATCTTTCTGCTCTAGGTCTGAGATAGTGAGCTTTATCTTCAAAATTTCTAGAAATTCAATGTAAAAATGTAATGAAAAGATGAAATGCAAGGCCTGAATTGAAATACAATTTTGTTTTGATTTTCAAAAGAAATTATATAATATCTAAATGAGATGCCAAATGACTGATTTTTTTTGTAATTTTCAGATTTAGAGAGATGCAAAACAATGCAAATCTAAACCCTATATGATATGCAAGATTTCAATGCAAAACAAGTAACCCTAAATGAAATCTCAATTCAATGCAAATAAAAATGAATGCAAGATCTAACTTAAGATGCAATTAGAGACTCCAAAAATTAAAAAATTGCAATGTTCAATATGTCAGGTTCTCCATTAATGATTGGTGAAAAATTGGATAGACCCAAATGCATGAGCAAGAGAATATACCACTAAAATTTTTAACACTAAATCACTACAAGAAGATGTAATTATGCGAGCCAAATGATGCAAATAACAATTAGAAATGATACCTAACTATTATAGCAACTATGAGGGAAGTTTTTAGAGCATAAAAAGTTGTGTACCTAGTTTTTGAGCTATAGAGGACTCATTCGCCTTCAATGGAGAATGGGTCCCTGCTAGGGCTTTTGAAACTAAGATCAAGATCCTATTCCTTGATTTCTGCACTCTCAAATTCCTTGTTATCAACTTCTGAAAGTCTGTATGCAATTTAGTAGCTTCAATTCTTTGATTTTTCACTTTCAATGACAACTTTGACAATTTTGCTCCAAACTTGCTCCACTTGATCTTTCACCTATAAATAGGCAATCACACACTCAAGGGCAGATAAAATTGTTGTTTTGTAGTGAATAGGGGTTTTCCTCAGTCAAAATCCTTGTAGTTAATTAATCCAAATGATGAAATGAAGCATGAAACATGAAATATGTAAATGATGTCACCTTGGATGTTGTCTTGTCAAACCAACCTATAATCTAACATGTAGTGGCCATGAAGAATATAGATATTGGATATGAAATGATACTTGTAAATGGATCCTCAATGTAACATTAACTATGTTAGCTCAACCACATGCATGAATGCATTAAACCCTTGACATGATGATGTGATCTTGAATTTCTACAATAAACTCTTGAAATCTGCCTTGAAATTCCTTATGAATGCTCTTGTAATGCTCTTTCTCTTGATCTCATGAAGTCACATAAGTTTAAGTTTCCTAGCTTTTTGGGATGAAACAATGTGAATTAACCCCTTATTTATACTAAATTAGGAGATTAACCCCAAAATTCAAATAATTAAGGCCGACACTAGATCTGGAAAGAAACATTATTAAATTCCTACCAGAATGAAATTCAAAAAGTGGGGTCTCATTAAGGGAGGAACCATTTTCCACCTAGGGTGAATGTGTCCTGGCGCAGTTTACCAGGACCTAACCCTAGGGGATTGAAAGAAGGCTAAAAATGCATTCTAGATCAACTGAAAAAGTGGGGTCATTTTAAGGAAGGACCCATTCGCCACCTAGTGTGAATGGATCATGGCACCATTTTCCAAGACCTAAATTTTCCCAATGAAATATTTTATTAGTTAAATTATGGATGTTGGGATAGATCTTCCGAAGGTGTCAAAAATAAGGCTTAAATTTGAATTAAAAGGGGTTAGTGTTGGCCTTGCCGTTGCACCAAAAGGTCAACCTATGAAGACCCAATACAACTATCAATTAAGATCCACAGGAGGTAGCTAGACCATGCCACAAACCCAAGCACTGTACTACAAGGAAGACCAAGGGATGTGCACCATCTTGCAACAATGGCCCCCAACACAAGCAAGGGGTTTGAACTTGTGACCAACTCTGATACCAATTGTTGGCCTTCTCATTGCACCAAAAGGTTGAACTGTCAATACTTGATACAAGTGTCAGTTAAGATCCATAGGAGGCAGTTAGACCATGTCACAAACCCAAGCATTGTGCTGCAAGGAAGACCAAGGGACACACCATCTTGCAACAGTTAATTACTATAATTACCCACAATTAATTAATGACCACCTAAATAAGTGTGAAAGTTCCTTATAACACTTTACAACACTTAAATAAGGTACAAATTATGTACATTTTATTTAGAAAGGGGCCATAATGCTTAATTAAGCAAACAAGTCCTAGAAAAGTGTGAAAGTGTGTTACAAAACTTTACAACACCTTTGCAAAGGATCAATTAAGGCATATTTTAGTCAAATAAAGGTCCTAGAATAGTGTGAATGTGTACAACACATTACAATACCACTCCAAGACATCATTAATTCAGTTTTCATGTCAATTATGAAACTAAGTGTGAAAAAGAAAAAGGATTACTTTTTTTGCCACCACAAGATAATCATGACAATCATAATGACTCTTCTTCACCCACCTCCCCTACTTGGGAAGATATTGTTGGGAAATAGGATAAAATCATTGATATATTTCTTCCAAAGCATAGTGAGATAGTTAGTTTCTATGAAGGTGATAAGGTCACCCTAGATCCCCCACCTTTACACCAAACTATCAAGCCCAATCAAGTAAAATTCATAAGCCTAACAAATTAAAGAAACCTAAAATCCATGATCCTCTTGAACATTTACATCCCCTATTATATGAATCCAAAAATGAGCATGATTTTTATACAGTTTTATATTGTGGGTTAATTAAATTACCCCCTAAACCTCACTAATTAACTAGGAAACAAAGAGATACAAGTGGACCATATTCTACGTATAATAGAATGTTTGTACACCATAGCAATGATTGTTGTGATTTACAGGAACTATTAAGATAATTTGAGCCATCTAGGGATCAAATTGGATAGCATGCACACACTTTTCTCCTTGTCATGTGATAGATGTAGAATCATAGCATACTCACTATTATATATATTGCACTTTATGTAAATCATTTTCCATGTTGTAAGGGGCATCATATCATCACTAATCTTGGCTCATCCTTTCCCTACATTTTGGGGAGGAGGGTAAGGGATTTGATAGCCTTGTCCTAGTATGGCACTTGTCTTTGCTCCTTTGGCTAGTTATCCTATTGGCATGTAGTCGATATTGATGTCAAAAGGAAAAATCTGGAAAAGGAGATCGTTGGCATGATGACAAAGGATGAGTGTGAAAGTAGTTGATCTAATGGAAGATTTGAAATGGGTTTCTCGAGAGATTTCTAGAAAGGTATTATGCAGGTTAAGAAAGTGAAGGATGCACCCATAAATGATTTATTTATTCTCTTAGGTGTTAGGGTTTATCAGTTAAACCCTAAGGATACTTGTAGTCATGGTGTTCAGAACATATTTCTATTTTGATGTTGACCTAGTATTGGTAGTTGTCGATTGCATTAGGTGAAACTTATGTCTTTACATTCATGAGGGAACCAACCACCCCTTCACCTAGATATTACTGGCTTGACAAATATTCTACACCTATAATATTTCCTAAGTCGCTCATGCAAATATTTTTCTTTGCATGGTTGATAGTTGCGATCAAGAAGATCCAACGGTGCATGTTAGTTTTGCTGAGTTTTTGGTGGATCTTGGCTAAGTCTCGTGGGGTCATCTGAGAGTGGTGGAGATTAATACACGATGGGTGGATATTAACTGTCGATGTATGGTGGGACCTATGAAGGCAGTAGTTGTAGCTAGTGGAAAGTGATGTCACAGTGGACAGATGGTAGAAACCCGTGCACTCCACTAGAATTTCAGTGGGGCCCGATCAAGACCTATGGGGTTAGCAGGGAACAATTTAGTTTATCCCTTGTTGATCGGAAGATGCTCGTTGAAGAGTCTGGTGGGACCAAATGGTGGAAGATGACGTATGCACAACAATGAATGACAATGATTGAATGTAGAAGATTAGATAGTGCTCATGGTGAATTTGGTGGGACTCGATACATTGATAGATTGTGACAGAGATAAACAGGTGGCGAAGAATGTTTACTCGATATGATAATTCACATATTTTTTGTGAATTAGATGGCAATGACATAGATGACAAATGGTAGCAGCCTGCTAAACCCACAAGATTCATGTGGACTCATTTTCAAGCTTGCGGGATGAGTAGATTTTGGATGTATGTCTTGGTGGACCCCGTGTATGGAAAATGATATATGAATGTGATCAATGATGGAGATAAAAATGTAGAAGATCCAATGGTCAAGATTGAAGGATTTGAAGAAGGTTGATCTGATGGTCATGATTTAAGGTATTGCGATGCAATATGTGCTCACGATGGTTATGTGATCAACGACATAGATTTAAACAACTGTTTATTGTATGCTTGTGTTTTAAAGTTGTGATAGTGAATGGAAAGTACAAGATAATGATGCAAAGATAATAGATCAATGGCCAAAATTCAAAGATAGAAATCTGCAGTGGCTACGATAGTGTGAATAAGGGTTTCGACTAGTAACCAACTTGGCAATGAGAATTAAATGCTCTATCTGTTTCAACAATTTTAATGAGATTTGATGCACAGGACGGCAATTCAGATGATCGAAAAGACAAGAATCAAGATTAGATTGAATGCATAATCATATTTTAGTATTCGACAAAGAGAGGAAAATTCTTTGTAACCAAATTAAATGTTGGGTGGCCCAATTGTGCAAGATATGGTGATATCTGGTAAACCCTATCAGATGTCTTAATTATGAGCTAGATAGATGTGTGTGTGGATTGAGGATAAGGAATCTTGTTGGTGAAGTTCTTAAATGAAGGAAACCCTATTAGAAGATCTAATAAGATCTAAATGGTGTCATGATTCTCAAGGAAGAGATTGCAAATCAGTTGAGAGAAGAAAAATAAGACAATCATAGAATTGTCTCAAGGTGGTAATCTACAAGAAGTGAAGCAAAGAGAGAGTGAGTTATGAGTGTAGACATTGAATACACATATGTGTGTGACCTAGACACAACAAAAACTATCATCTAGGTTTTGTATTCAGGGGAGTGTTTTTGAGAGTGCAACTTTAGTAGCGATAGTGTAAGTTGCAGGGTGTGCAATAATTCATTGAATGTAATGGTGCATTTTTTAGGTTGAGTAGAACTTAATTGTATGCACATATGAACTTGTAGTTTTGTTGAGTTTGTAGCCCCATTGAACTGAGTTGCAGCTCATACTAGATGATTGTAGTCTCCTTGGATTTATTGCTCCTAAAACATGGTGTAGTAGCATCCTTGAAGTTGTAGCTTCTAAATTAGGGAGTTGAAGCTTCCTTGGGTTGCAGTCCTAAAATTTGTAATAGAGATTTGATTTGTGATGTTAGATTTGAGTGGTAGACTGAAGCAACTTTTTTCACCATGGTTTTTCCCATCTTGGGTTTTCCACATATATCTGGTGTTATGTGTTGATCTCTCTTGTGCTTGTGGTTATTATATCTATTCATGTTTCAATCTAGACATTTGAGTTTAAGGTTGAATTTGCAAATTTTTTTAAGGACTAAAAGTTTTAATATCTACTTATTCACCCCCCTCTTAGTAGATCATTGTGTTCTAACAATTGGTATCAAAGCCCTAGGTTCCATAGGAGAAGCTTAATTAGCTTGGGTAGATCTTGGATAGGTGAACACAATGGCATTTCAGAAAGGTTCAAACAAGCCACCTAGGTTTGATGGAACAAACTATGCTAAGTGGAGCTCATTAATGGAAGAATACCTAGTTTCTCTTGGAACTGAAGTCTGGGCATCTATTGAGACCCAATATACTATTCCTGCTACTATTCCTATTGATCCTACAGGAAAGAAGAATCATGAGGACAATAAGAAAGCTTGGTTTATCATTATCAATAATTTTATCTGATTTTGTGCATAGGAAAGTTATGCATTGTAAAAATTTCTATGATGTCTAGGAAAATTTGAAAATCTATGAAGGTGACACCAAAGTGAAGTTGGAAAAGTTACAAGTGCTGAGAGAAAAATTTGAAGGCTTGAAGATGATTGAAGAACAGAAGATTGTAGACTATCTTTAGAGAGTTGATGATGTGGTAAATGGAATTAAAGGATATGATGTAGATCTAAAAGAAGAATATTTTGGGTTGAAATTTCTTAGGTCTATGATAACTAAATATGACTCCAAGATTTATTCTATCGAAGAAGGAAGATAAATTGATCAACTCACTCTTGATGAGGTGCATGGCATAATTACTACATATGAGATAAGAATTTCAAAAGTTGAGTCATCCAAGAGAGAAGTTGCATTTAAGGTTGTCAAGAAAGGAAAAGATGAAAATGATAAGAAAGACAAAGATGCTCCCATTGCATCTGGTTATGAAGAAACTGATGAGGAAGAAGAAAACTTCATTAGAAGACTAAGGAGAGGATCTGGCAAGTATAAAGGTAAGTTCCCTTTCAAGTGTTGTAATTGTGACATAATAGGTCATTTTGCTTCTAAATGTCCATATGATAAACTCAATAACTCTAAATAAGAAGGAGATAGTAAAATGAAGAAAGATTTTTACTCTAAAAGGAAGAATTTTGGAAAGAAGAAAAAGAGTTTGTACATCAACAAAGATAGTGAAGCATCTGATGCTAGTGATAGTTCAGAAGAGGACCAAGATCATGCCCTTGTAATGAGAGAAGATAGAAGAGGATTTCTATTCATGGATAAAGAAAATGAGGGTCAGGAAGATGCACAAATTGAGGATTCACATGAAGAAGAAGAGGAGGTAGTTGTCCATCTTGAAGGAGAATTAATTAGTGCTCTTGAATATCTTGATGAACTAAGAGATAAATATGATGATCTAAAGAGAGAAAACAAGAAATTGATAAAGAATGCTCAAAAGGAGACTAACAGATTAACTCAAGAACTTGAGGAATCCAATAAGGTGATAGTTGGTCTCAAAGTTCATGTAGAAGAGCTCAAAAGAGTTGAAGATGTCATGAAATATAAATTGCAATTTGAGATGGATAGATGCTTGAAACTTGAGGCAGAAATAGTTTCCTTAATAAAAGAAGTGGAGAAAGAAAATGAGTAGATAAATAAAGGTCTAAAGTTAAAAGGTGGTACTAATATTCTAGATGAATTGATAAGTACACAAAGGTCAGCTAATAAAGAAAAATCAAGCTTGGGACTTGAAAAAGGAAAAAATTCATTTATTGATGCCTCTGCAAAGCTCTATGAAAGATTTAGAGTAGAAGAAAAATTAATCCTCGGTGGAGAAAAAGATGATAGAGGAGAAGCCTCTAAAGATGAAGAGAAGTCAACTGCAGTTGAGAGATTTGTTAAAGAGAAGGAACCAATTGAAGACAAGAAAGTTAACTGGTAGATTCTTGATCAACAAAAGAAGTAGAATACTAAGAGAATAGGCAATGATGGTTTCAAAAGAGTGCACTATCCAAGGATACCTAGAAAAAGAAGATATCTTCATCCAATCGAAGGAAACACCATAACCATGTAAACATCATATTTTAATGGGTATTATTATACTTGTAACAATTTTGGTCATAAGGCTAGAGAGTGTAAAGTCATTCTAGGGAGAAATACAATTTTCATAAGCAAAAATCCATTTGCCCCTTTAGCTTATATGAATGTAGTTTGTTTCAATTGCAATAATTTTAGTCATATAGCTAGAAATTGTAGAGAAAAATTTGTAAGAACAAATGCTCATTCTGAGAAAAAGAAAAAAACACCTCCATAAAATAAAAAGAAAACTGAGGTCTTTGAGAAAAATGAAGAAAAAATTGAAAATAAACCTAAGAAGGTATGGAAGGAGAAAAAGTAGAATTCTACTTAGTCTATGATTTCCCAAACAACATTTCATGCAAAGGAACAAGGTCTATGGATACTTGATAGTGGTTGCTCCAAGCATATGACTGGAGATAAAAAGAAATTCATTAAACTTGAAATGAGAAAAGGAGGTTCAGTAAGCCTAGTTGATAATACTACTATTAAGATTTGTGGTAAAGAAATTTTGAGCATAGATGGGAAGAACAAAACTAAAGATGTGCTATATGTGGAAGGTCTAAAACATAATCTTCTTAGTGTCATCCAGATGTGTAATAATGAATATAAAGTTGTATTTGATTCTAAAGGTTGCAAGATAAGAATGAATGGTAAAACAATTGCTCAAGGACAAGGACATCCAGTAATCTCTATAATCTATGTAATTTAAAAGGCCAAACATGTTTAGTTAGCCAAGCAGATGAGAGTTGGTTATGGCATAAAAGACCGTGACACGTCAACTTTGATAACTTGGTAAAAATAAGCTCAAAAGGTCTAGTTAGAAATATTCCTAAGATTGTAAAGAATGAAAATATAATCTACAAAGGATGCTAACAAAGGAAGCAAACAAAGTTGAATTTTCCTACAAAGGATTATTTTACTACAAAACCCTTGGAGATAATTATGTTGCAGGTATGAGCAAGTTTTGGTGGTGTTGTCATTAATGTTGTCATTGATGTCTACACAATTCAATATGTTGCAGATTGTACATGTATAGCTGAGATGCTGCTGAGATTTTGTAATTACATGGAGCTATCTTTATAGTGTTAAAGACATGTTGGTGTGATATGTTTCCAATTTCTTTTGAGAAAATTAAATAAAGAAGAGAATTTTGAATGATGAAAGTGTTCAAAGTGTGCTCCAGTATTTTCTCTGCATTTCTCTTGTGTTGATCCTATGCTTGTGTGGAGCTGAAGGTTTGATAATGGTGATCTTGTGGTGATATATTCTAAGTTTTAGCTTCTGGTTTATTGGTACATAAAATTTATGCTCACCAATATGTGAACTTTTCTAGTAGATTTGGTCTTTTGTGGACTGGGAGAAATATTGTTGCTTTGCAGTTCTTCTCTATTTTGTTTCAGATCTTGTGGATCTGGAATATGTCTTGTAAAGGTATTTTTTGTACTCTGGCAAAGAGGTTTGAAGATTGGTGATCTGGAAGTCATGTTTCAGTAATTCAGTGTGAGTTCATATAGTTTGGTTGGACTGGTCAAAGATGTTCAGTGATTGAAGTCTGTTGTTTTGCTACAGATGTATCTGGGAGATTCTGAAGTGTATTCTCTTGCATGAGGAAGCATGTTGTGGCGTCTATGTCATCTTCTTGTTGGGAAGCATGTACATCAATGATCATTTATGTTTTCATTAGGTTTGGCCGACCTGGTGTTTACACTTCATTCAAAGAATAAATTTTAATTAAGAAAGCATGTGGTTGTATCAAGATATTATTTTTGATCTTGAAAAATGTTTTTAATTGGTCCACTCTTATTCCTTTCCACCATAGGAATTTTAGTTTCCGACCTATTTTGAATTTATAAAATGAGTTATTTGTGGTTGACCTTGAAGAGATTTTCTAAGGTTGAGGATGGTATAAAAGCAAGTTGAATTGTGAAGAGTTGTTTGATATTGTGATGCAAAGTGATGAAAGTGTGCCACAAATCATAAGAGCATAAGTGTGCGTAAGTGAGTTGTGATAGTAGTTTTTCAATGTGTTGAAGGCAATGAGTTGAATGTTTCTGCAATCCTATAGATGTGCATTAATTGTTGTGGTGAATCTTTTGTTCTCTTTTGTATCTGTAGATAGTGAGCCTCCCTATTGGATAGTGAGTCCTTTCTATAGGTAGTGAGCATTTGTATTTGGACAATGAGTCCTCTTTTGGGTAGTGAGCCCTTGGTAGTGAGCCTTTGTATTCAGTTTATAATATTTTATATTGTGAGTTAACCCTCACCGTAATTTTTCCCTCATTAGGTTTTCCACGTAAAAATAGTATTCATTGTGTTGATATTCTTTATGTTATTTGTGTTTCATGATCTTACTTAATAATAGAATAGCGTGGTTGTGGAATTAATAAGTGCTGAGTTTTAAGTGTGAATTGTGTGATAATTGATTCACCCCACCTCTCAGTTGACCTGAGCCTATTTAACAATTGGTATCAAAGATTTGGTTCCTTTTTGTTGAGCTTAATCACTTAAGGAAGATTTGATGGCGTATAAGTTGGCAATCCCTATGTTCGATGGAACTGACTACAATGATCGGAAGGGACAGATGAAAGGATATATATCTCCTTTGGTTTCAAGACCTAGAAGGCTATTGATACAAAGTATACACCTCCATCTAGTGGTCTTACTAATGTGGATGAGATCTCTGCTTATGAAGAAAATAAGAAGGCGAAGTATGCTATTTCTAATGGTTTATCTAAAAATGAGCGAGTGAAGGTTTCTTCTTTGGAAATTGCATATGAAGTCTAGAAGAAGTTGGAAGATATGTATGAAGGAAATGAAAGAGAGAAATTGACAAAGAAGCTGGTGGTGAAATGCAAATTTGTGAATCTAAAGATGGAAGAAGGTGAAGATTTTATAGGTTTCTTTCAGAGGGTTGAACTGATTGTAAATGAAGTTAGAAAACAAGGAGGAAAACTATCAGATGAAGATATAATTGAGAAGATCTTGATAACCTTACTGGAGTGCTACAGTGATAAGATCTCAGTCATTGAGGAAGTATATAATCCTAATACTTACACTTTGGAACAGTTGTTTGACACCTTGCAAGCATTTGAGTTGAGAAAGCTCTACAAAGAAGACAAGATAGAAGAAAAAATAGAAACGACATTTAAGGCATTGAAGATTGAAGAGGAACTAGATAGTGATGGTGTTGATGAGTTGGAAGCAATCTTCACCAGGAAGTTGAAGAAAGGAACTGGAAAGTATAAATGTACGTTTCCCTTTAAATTTTTTAGTTGTGGTAATATTGGTCATTATGCTTCAAGATGTCTGAATAGAGTTGTGCATAAGAAGAACAAGGATTATAAAGATAAGGATAGGAAGGATAAGAAATATAAGAAGTTGTACTATGTTAAAGAAGAAGCGAGAATTTCTGATGATGAGTCTGAGAATGAGGCTAATTATAGTGAATGCTTATTCTTAGCTTTAGAAAGTAAATCTGTATCCACTAACCCTAGAAAATGTGTAAGCAAGAAAGCTTTGACGAGTAAGAGAAATAGGATGGAAGGTACTTTGGTTACCACTTTTCATGCAAGATAGGATGAAGACTACTGGGTAATTGATAGTGGATGTTCTAATCACATGACCAAAGATAAGAGTAAGTTCACTAAACTTGAGAAATATGATGGTGGTTTAGTTATGTTTGGTGATGATTCATGAGCTAAGATATGTGGGAAAGGTTCAATCAATTTTGGTGGAGTGCACAGTACTAATGATGTACATATTATGTGAAGGGTTTGAGGCATAATCTTCTTAGTGTTGGTCAGATGTGTAGCAATGGTTTCAAACTTATGTTCATAATAATACTTATGAAATCAAAAAAGGAACAAGAAGTGGAGATATGATTGTTGTTGGAAGAACTCATGGAAACATCTATCATTTGAAAGGAGTTGATGGTCATTTTCTTGTATCTCAAATAAGTGAAAGTTGGTTATGGCACTAGAGAATGGGACATGTGATTTTTGATAACCTAGTCAAGATTAGTGTAAAGGAGATTGTTCAAGGGCTTCCTAGAATCACAAGACCTGGTAATGCTATTTACAAAAGTTGTCAATTGGGGAAACAGACAAGATGCAGCTTTAAGGGAAAAGAGAATTCTACTACTGGAATGATGGAGTTAATTCATACTGATCTCTATGGTTTGACTAGGAATGGAAGCCTGAATGGTGATAGATACTTCATGCTTCTTATTAATGATTATACTCGAATGACATGGGTTGCTTTTCTCAGAGAAAATACTTAGGCTCTGGATAGGTTTAAGGTATTCAAAACAAGAGTAGAAAATGAAGTAAATTTGAAAATCAAGTGTTTGAGATCTGATAGAGGTGGAGAATTCACTTCTAGTGAATTTAATGTATTATATGAACAAAATGGCATAAGAAGATAGTTTTATGATCTGATAACCCTTCAGCAAAATGAAGTGGTTGAAAGGAAAAACTGGACAATATAGGAAGCTGCTAGAACCATGATGAAAGAATCAAACATACCGGATGTGTACTGGAGAGAGGCGATACACACTATTGTTTATGTTATTAATAGAGTTCAGATCAGAGACAACAACACAAATAATTCTTCTGAGCTATGGATTGGTAAGACTCCTACAATGAAGTATTTCAAGGTATTTGGAAGTAGATGTTATATTAAAAGAGATGATGAAATTTTTTGAAAGTTTGATGCTAGATGTGATGAAGGAATATTTCTTGGATACTCTACTACTAGCAAAGCATACATATGCTTTAACAAAAGGCCAAGAAATATTGTTGAAAGTGCTAATGTGAAAGTTGATGAAGACATACGTAGACCTATTAAGATAAGTGAGGTTGAACTTGATGATCCCATTTGTGGACATTTACATGAAGAAAACGAGAAGGAAGAAGAAGAGGGAGGAGAAAAAAATGAACTAGAACCTACTGTCAAAAATCCTAATTATGCACAGAAGAATCAATTGAAGGATTAGATAATTGGAGATAAAAGTGAAGGTGTGAAGACAAGAAGCAGAGTTGTAGCAGCGGTAAATTTGTGTCTATTATCTAAAATTGAACCCAAATATGTAAGTGAAGCATGTGAAGATGAGAGTTGGATGAGAGCTATGAAAGAAGAATTGTAGCAGATAGAAAAGAATTAGACATGGGAACTAGTCCCTAGGCCTGTGAATAAAAATGTGATTGGTTCAAAATGGGTGTTTTGGAATAAGCTAAATGAAAGTGGA
>VDFB02165517.1:0-23093 GCA_007258455.2 Sequoia sempervirens | reverse complement strand
TTTCTAAATTTTCATTGCCACTTAAGGGCCTGTTTTTTCAATGCTAATCCTACACATACCCGCTTACCTTATACCACTTGCAAGAAGAATGAGAAGAGGTAGAGTGTTTGTGTAAAGTTTGACCAGGTTTTAGACATCGGTCCCCAAGCTTACCTCTTATTGCTTGCCAAAGAAGAAAAGTGTTAGTTGATTTGAGTCAAGTATGAAAGGTTTTTGGGCTTCGAGCTTTGGGCATATCTCATGACGAATGACTCAAAGAAATAAAGAAGGGAGGTGTTAAGTCCAAAAAGGAATTGGGCATCAGACATCGGAGTTAAGGCTTATGCCTTAACTTAAGGTTAAGCAAAGGATATGAAGAAACCTCGAACCTCGACCCTCGAAATGGTTTTAGGCTTCACGGGTTCGAGCTAGCGCTTACGCCTTAACTAAATGCAAAGAGATGCAAGGGGTATGAAGGAACCCCAACACCTAAAATGGGTTCAGAGTTCATGGAGTGGATTTAATGCTTATGCCTTAACAAGATTTTGTGTAAGGTGAAAAGTGTAACCTCGAAGGATGACACCTAAAAGGGTCAAAATGGTTAAGTTTGTGAAGGTTGGTTTTGGGAATCGTGAATTAGGAGGATGGCTTGTGCCATATTGAAAGGCATGTAAGTGGTATGATGGAAGGGTGAACCCTGACATTCAACAATCTCAATGCAAAGTTGGTGTTTCACAGTTCAAAGTTTTGGAGTTCTGAGTGATGGCTTGTGATGGAGTCAACGATGGTAAAAGGTAAAGGCTAAGGCTGATGGATGAACCTTGACAAGTTTGAAGAAGAAGAATACTTCGCTATTCAGTCATGCTTCTTAAGCTCTGCAAATCATTTCAAGCAAGAGGTAAGAGGGATGAGTGACACCTGACCCCCGAAAGAAAGGAAATGAAAAGTCACCGAAATTGAAGGAGTATAAATTCGACATCCCATGGAATACTTATGTTGAATTGAGTTGACTAGTGAACCATCAATTTTAAGGTTTGTGATCTAGGTATGTGCAGGATCATCATGGAAAAAATAAGCCCTTAAGTGGCAAAAAATTCAGAAAAATCAAAGTTAGGCAACTTGATGTAAAAATTTGAATAAGTTATCTATATTATTTCAAAAATATGTAAGAATAGAATCTATAGCAAATTGAATGTAGTTTCTAAACTACTAGGTTTATTTAATATATATATATATTATATATATCTATTTGGTGAAAATTTGAAATTTCAATGCAGTAGTACTTAAATTTTAGGGAAAAATAAGAAGTAGTGTCTTTCCGACCAATTTTAACCATACAAAATGATAATATTTTTATAATATTTTAAATATAAATAGAGGACCACGTCCCGATGTGATGCTATATTTTTGTAAATTTTTCCTGCAAATAATTAATTATAAATTTTATTACAACTTTTAAAAATATAAAAATTTGTATGTCCGACTAACCTTAACTTGGTCCAACTTCAATAGTCTATTTTTTAACCATATAGTATGTGAAGCATTGAATATAGCACATGTTTCGATTCAAAAAATGTGACACCGCTTGAAAGCTATAGATGTTTTTCAATCAACCTATCAATCAGGACTTTAGTCGTAATTCAAATAGAAAATGAATAATCATTATTTATTAAATTCAAAGTAAAGCATAATTTATAATGGTCGAAAGCTGAGAATATCCTTTAAAAAAACCTTTTGTTTCATCAATTTTAGGTAAAAAAATTCATAGGCCACATGGGTCAACAGCATCAATTACCTATCACCATTTTTTTGGCCCATCATGATCCTACACCACCATGTACTTTCTCTTGCACTCTTAGGGTTTGTCACCTAAAAGGAGAGAGATAGACCCCTAAAATTGAGGTGGTTCACTCAAACTAAGGAATGTATGATGTAAATATGACTAAATGAAATGATCTAAGTGCAACTAATTGATAAAATTGATTGATTATGAATGCAAAACTAATGAAATATGCAATGTTTGAAAACACTGTGACATTTGCAAAAGACCTAAAGAGATGAACAAAAATGTAAATAGAATCAAACAAAAAGTTGTAACTCAGAATGTGTGCACCTATAAGGCTGATGAAGATAGGAAATCACTCTGGAAGTCTAAAAAAGATGACTTTTTGGCTTACTTGGACTCATTCGCCACCCTAGGTGAATCAGTCCCAAGTCAGGGTTTTCTACACAAAAACTGGTTTCTGCTAAATGGGTACTAAAATCTGCATTTAAGTCTTATAGCCACCTCAAATGGGACTCATTCACCATCCATGGAGAATCTATCCTTTTTTCAATTTTCTACAAATTCAAATCTCAGATCTATACCTTATCACTTGCACAACACTTCTTGACGGAAACCCGAATTTGGATCTCAAAAAATTCCTAAAAAATAGCTTAAAATTTGTTGTCTAATGGGGGTTTTCCATGGTCAAACCTCTAATTGGGTAATCAAACTTTGAATGGATAAAAATCTACATAAAACCCTAGCCTTACGTGTGTTAAAGACTAGGAAAGTTCGAAGTATGATAAAACCCTATTCTATTGTGGTAGAATAAGATGAACAAATGTGATTTGAATGATGGGTGATCCCACAATAGTGGTTTGCAATTTTTGGCCAAATTGGACACTGGAATTATTATTTTTAACTAAATCTTCACTTTCGGGCACCTATAGCAGCTAAACTGTGAGGAATTTGAAGATGATGCCAACTAGAGTTTCGTGACATTTTGTATGTAGATTCAAAATATTATTTTTTCAAAATTTTTGGAATTGGATTGCACTTTTTTCCAGCTCCCTTGAAAACTAATTTTTTCAGAAAACAACATTTAAAAAAAGTGACTCACCGTATAATGCATAACTCTTTTTCCATGAAGGATAAAATTCCAATTCTTTCGAATTTAGATTTGTAACTCGGATATCTAGTGCTTCCACTTGGTTAGATAGTGTTTTATTGAATATTTTTTTCTTTAATCGTTTCAAAGTCAAAACCACGGCAACCAAACATAGCACTTCATCGATAATGCGAATTTTTTGTATGTATCAAAATTCATTTTCTTTGTTGGATCAAGGACTTCAAATATCCAGCACTCATAATTTAAAAAAAAAAATAAATTGATAATCATTATTTTCCATGTATAGTAATAAAGAGCTTGATTAAAGGAAAAACCTATGTTTAATAAAACTAAAAACAAATACATAATAAAACCAAAATATTAAAATTATATTTGTTGAATAGGTTGCCCAAGGACTACCTGGCTAGCTGGGTCTCGTGAAGTCTCCACCATTTTCATGTTCAAACTGAGTTCAAGCAAAATTTTGATTTTATGAACAAGGTCAAATTAGGGAAAAGGGAGTTCGCCTAAACCATAAGGTTTCGAGTGAACCCTTCCCAAAAAGGGTTTCATTTGCTTTTCTTTCGTGCATGCATTAAATGGGTTTTCTCAAACCCTGGTTTGAGCAAACCCTTTTTTGGTTCGTTCGAACCCTCAAAATCAAAAATTTTGGCATGGGGTCATTTTTTGTAAGTTTTGCTTCCTCATTCGAATTGCAAACCACTTTTGTGGGTTTAACCTAATGCAAGACTTCAATCCAAGAAACCCTACAACATATCAAATGGATGTAAATTACATGAAAATGTAATGCAAACCTTAAATCTAAAGATAGAGAGAAAATAGAAGACATAATCACTTTGAAAACACGTCTTTAGGTGTGATTTGATGGCTAGTTGCATCTCGTCAACCTAGATTTCTCCATGATTCTCCATAGGAATCCATCATCAACTCTTTGCAATGTTGGATCTTGAATGAGAAGTGATCTTGAAGACTTGCAAAAACCCTAGTTCACTGCCCTAAAGCTTCAACTTTGTAATAGAAAATGCTAATAAAACTTATTGTGGAAGACTCTTAATGCTTGGATTTTGATTTTTGCTTTGTAAAAATGGCTAAGAGATGTGAAAAATGACCTAAAATGTGTATTTATAGGCATCAACACCTAATTTTCTCGTTATTTAGACCTAAGAGGCCAATATCGATTGAAAAATTAAGTTGAATTGATTAAATTTCTGCTCAATTTTGAATTTCCCCCCAAAAGGGACTCATTTGCCACCCTTGGCGAATGGATCCCACCAGAGGGGACTCATTCACCCAAAGTGGTGAATGGGTCCCACTAGTGGTTTTTGGAGGTGGGTTTTCAGGATATGAGTGAGTTAAGTGTTGTTTGTCAGGATTTAGATGATTTTTCAAGTAAAACGGGCCTCTAGATAAAAAATAATGGGTCTTAGGGCCTATAAATGTTGTTTTGAAGAATAAATGATGCAAAGGTACACAAAATTAGGTCCAAATTAAGCGTGAAATTGTCTCTTTTCTCAACAGTGTCCAATTTTCTATGCCACAAATAGTATGGTTTTGCGAAAATGAGACACGTGGCAAGGATCAATTCTTACCTAATTCACATCGTTGTTGTGAATTACCTAAAGATCTATGGCTACAATTAATGCAAGTCAAATCAAATAGTTGTGTTTTAATGCAGGGCGGGTAAATAAGAAACACTAGATCATGACGCAAATTTCAAGATCAATGTCTTGCATTCAAAGATTTGATTTTGTAATGGCTAAACAGAGGAAACAACTGTAAACCAACTCAGAGGACAAATTTAATTGGATCAACCACTCCAACTACTCAATTTGATTGGTGATGAGTTGTGTAGATGACGACACAATGGAAAAGGTGGTTAGAATATGAGACATGGATCAATCACATAGATAATATCATTTAATGTGTATCTGATCTAGGGTTTGTAGGTTGCTAAAAATAGAAAATACATCATATATGGAACAAGATTGAGAACACAGGAATATGAAATTAAGCATAGTTCAAAACCTAAGATTGACAGATACAAAAATTAGTAATTACATTGAATGATGGCAGTGGTTGTTTGGCTTGAGGAGAGTTGGTTTGTTGGAGAAGCTAAGTGAGCAAAGTTGAATGACTAAGTGTTGTATGGCTAAGGTAGAGTAGTGTGAATGGTGAGAGGGTGTTCCAAAAAAAAGGTAAAGAAAAGAGGTACATTCTTAGGTTAAAGAAGAACCAGTATTTTTCATATAAGAACTTGTAATGTTGTAAGAGGTTGGTGCCTTAGAAAGACTGGGTTGGTGCTCAATTTGGTGTGCAATGTTCCTTAAGGTTCGTGCCTCAAAACATTGTATTGGGTGTCAATGTACATGTAAGTGGGTGCTTATAGAACATATGTAATATCTTTTATTGTGAGGTTGGATTTGAACAATAGACTCAAGTAGTTTTTGTCACCATGGTTTTTCCCATCTAAGGTTTTCCATGTATGCCTTCTTATGTCTGTGTTGTTTTGCTTGACCTTCAATTTTTTCTACTGTTTTAATGTGTTAACAATTTCTATACACTGATTAACCCTCCCCACCCCCCATCATAGTGTATTGGTGTTCTTTCAACAATTGGTATTAGAGCACAGGTTCCTTGAAGGTCTTATCAACTTAAAGTAGATATGGTTTCAAGAACACTATGGTTGGACAAGAAAGATCTCATTTAAAAAAAGCTCAATTGTTTGATGGAACAAATTGTGCTTTCTAAAAAGTCAAAACTAAAACTTATTTAAGGGTGTATGCAAGAAGTTGAGTCTATTTTTTGGTCAAAAAGTGGAAGTGTTTTCCTTGATTTTTTAGGATTTGTCACATTTGACCTTAAAATTTGAAGCACTTAGAGATGGAATCTTTAAAAAAATCACTTATCATAATATGTAGTTCTGAGAGTCTAGTTTCCAAATATGTAATTTATTTTAATACCCGGATGATACAAATTGATTTTCAATAGGTGTTTCTAAAAACCCTTGTTTAAAATTCACTTTTTTTTACCATACCATGCACGTGTATGTCATCCATATTTTGACATAAATAATCATATTTTGCTGAATCCTTTGGGGAAAAGATTTGTAACACACTGAAGAATGCTCATGGTATTTTTTTGTAATTTTTTTGAATATATTTTTGTTAATTTTTTATTGGCCAAATTTGTTGTTTGAAAAAATCAGAATGTATGTCAATAAAGATAAGATGACCTAAACTTATCATTTTTTATTTTTCAAATTGAAAGAATCATGAAGTACACTTTTGTACAATTCGTTTGTCAAA
This sequence comes from Sequoia sempervirens, assembly GCA_007258455.2. Lineage (NCBI taxonomy): Eukaryota > Viridiplantae > Streptophyta > Pinopsida > Cupressales > Cupressaceae > Sequoia > Sequoia sempervirens. Next base: position 16,915 of record VDFB02165517.1, on the reverse strand, counting down.
AAATTATTGTAATAAAAAGTTATTAAAATACAAAAAAATATGATATTTCAAGTTTATGGACTAGTTTTATCAAAAAATAATTGAAAAATAGAAAAAATAATCCACTTGTAAAAGAAAACACATATTTGGAATCTACACTATCTCATCTATAATGGGTTTTAATTTTGTCAAAAAATTATGCAAAAAAGTTCTTCAACCATATGTCCAAAGTCACTATTTTCTTGTGACATTGGCATGACCTTCAAGTTGCAGGTCAAACTAAGTCCAAAGCTTAGGTTTGGGTCCCTAATCATTTTCTCAAACCGAAAAACAAAGAAAAACCTGGAGCAAAAATTCAAATTTTAAAAAATGAGATCTTGTTTCATAAAAGCATTAAAAAAAATTATGAAATGGGATCTTGTTTTAGAACGGGATCCCATTTTTGGCTTGAGGCCCCGAAGTAAAACGGGATCCTGTTTGCTAAATAATGGGATCTTGTTTCATTTTTCCCAATTTCGAGTTTTTTTCTAAGTCTGAAACTTTCACCTTAAGTGGACTCAACTTTATGATTTCACCCTTAACCTCTCTTGGATTTGATGTATGGCAATCAATTGTAGATGGTTATATTGCACCAGTAACTCCTCCTAGTGATGCAGCCGGCAAGAAAGCCTGTGAAAACAATTCCAAAGCTAAAAATGCTATTCTATGTGGTTTATCCAATACTAAATTTGTAAGAGTTGTGCATTGTAAATTTGCTAAAGAAGTATGGGAGAAGCTGAATAGTATCTATGAGGGAGATGTTATTGTGAAACAAGCAAAGTTACAAACTCATAGAGGAAATTTTGAGACTATTAAGATGAAAGATGAAAATATTGCAACATACATGTTTCAAGTAGATGAGGTAGTGAATGCAATCAAAGGTTTGGGTGAGACTATTGAAGACAAGGTTATTGTAAAAAAGGTCTTGAGGTCACTCCCACAACAATTTGATTCTAAGGTATCTGCTATAAAAGAAACTCAAAATATGGATACATATTCTATGGATGAATTTTTTGGGTCCCTAATTGCATATGAAATGAGAAATGAGAATATTGTATCATCAAAAGGTGAAGTTGCATTCAAGACCTCCAAAACCAAAAAGATTAAAGAAGATTCAAAATCTAACATCAACTTAAATGAAGAAGAAACAAACTTTATCAGAAAGCTGAAGAAGGGCATTGGAAAATACAAAGGTAAGCTTCCTTCTAAATGTTTTAATTATGGTAAAGTAGGACTTTATGTTTCAAAGTTTCCATTGAATGAAAAGGAAAAGGGAGACAGTTCCAAGAGTCAAGAGTTTACAAATATAAAAAGAGGAACTTTGGAAAAAAGAAGAAGTCTTTATGTGGATAAAGAAATTAGTTCTTCAGTTGATTGCTCCTCTGCTAGTGAAGATTGTGAAGTAGGTGAAGTTGCATTTATGGCTAAAGAGATTAAAGGATGAGAAGATTTTGGAGAGGAAGAAGAAGGTGAGGTTGATTTGGAAGGTGAACTAGTTTTTGTTTTAGAATATTTGAGTGATTCAAGAAAAGCAAATGAAAAATACAAGGATTAAAGAATTTGAAAAACTTATGGGTATGTGTAGGATCATCATGGAAAAAGCAGGCCCTTAAGTGGCAAAAAAATTAGAAAAAACAGAGTTAGGCAACTTGCCATAAAAATTTGAATAAGTTATCTATATTATTTCAAAAATATGTAAGAATAGAATCTGTAGAAAATTGAATGTAGTTTCTAAACTACTAAGTTTTTTTTTTTTTAAATCTATTTGCGAAAATTTGAAATTCCAATGTAGTAGCACTAAGTTCGTAGAAAAATAAGAAGTAGTGTCCTCCGATCACCCCAACCACAATAAAATGATAATATTTTTTATAACATTTTAGATATAAGTAGAGGACTCATGTCCTGGATGTGATGTATATTTTTGTAATTTTTTCCAAGTAAATAATTAATTATGATTTTTATTACAAATTTTTTAAATATAAAATCTCAGCGTTTGACCACCTTAACTGGTCAAAATCATGATTTTTATTTTTTTAATCCTATAGTATGCAAAGCATAGAATGTTACGCATGTTTTTGGATTCAAAAATATGATACTATTTGAAAACTAGGATTTTTTTTTTTAAAATCATCCTAATACCAGACTTTAGTCATAATTCAAATAGAAATGAATAATATTAATTAAATTCAAAATAATAAAGCATTATTTATATTGGTGGAAATCTAAGAATCTCCTTTAGAAACCCTTTTGTTTCCATCAATTTTGGGTAAAAATCACCAACACATACCCTACACATACCCATCATATATCGCCACTTTTTGGCCCATCATGATCCTGCACATACCCTTATTGTAGACCTTAAGTTGTAGCTGGAAGAGTCAAAGAGAATTGAAGAGATGACTAATTTGGATTTGGAGAACAAACTAGAAGAATGTAAAAAACTAGAGGCTAAAATTGTTTCTCTTAGAAAGGAATTAGAGAAGGCTAAAGAGTAGATTGACAAAGGTTTGAAGTTGAAAGGAGGCTCTAAAATCTTAGATGAGTTAATTAAATCACAAAATCCTTCTTCAAAATAAAAGTATGGTCTCAGTTTTGAAAAAGGTAAAGGTCACACTAAAAGTGCATCTACTAATTTATATGATAACCTTAAATCAAGAGAGAAGTCTGATAAAAAGCATGAGAATGATTGCAATGAAAATTATGAGAAGCCTAAAGGGTCCTTGAAGGACAAGAAGACTAAAAATCTCAATAAATCAAATGATGTATTCATCAAGGTACATAGTCTAAAGAAGAGATTCAAAGGCTAACATATAAGACAAACCAGATTTAATTATGATTTTTATGGTTATTATTTTTCATGTAATTAGTATAGGCATAAAGCCATAGATTGTAGGATTAGACGTTTGAGAAATGATAGACAATTTTGTAAGCAAGAATCCTTTTTCTTCGTTAAGTGCCTTGAATGATGTATGTTATAACTATAATGATTATGGGCACAGTGCTAAGTTTTGTAGAAGTTTAAACAATCTTCTAGACATGAGAGAAAGATGTTTACTTCTCCTAAGAAAACCATATTTTCTTATGATCATGCAAGTCAAAAGAAAGAATTTGCACCCTAGGTTGTAGAGAAGAAACAATCTTCACAAATTTCTGATGAAAAGGAGAAAACCCCTAAGAGGTATTGGAAAGAGAACAAGACTGAGACGAAGAATTAAGAATCAATGTTAGTTCAATTGGCATTTCATGCCAAAGGACAAGGCAATCCTTGGGTGATTGACAATGGTTTCTCTAGTCATATGACTGGAGATAAGACCAAATTCACCATTTTGGAGAAATGTAATGGTGGTACAGTCAATTTTGGTGATAACACTACTACTACTTGATAACTAGAAAAGGTATATTATGCATATATGGTAAGACTAATGCTTAAGATGTGTTGTATGCATCTAATGGTCAAAACATAAATTTATTAGTGTTAGTTAGATGTGTGACAAAGGATATAATCTATTATTTCATGCTAGTGGATGTGAGATGAGGAAAGATCTAGTAGACTTGTTGCTAAAGCAAGCAAAACAAGTAGTAATTTATACCATCTCAATGAAGTGAAAAGTGGAAGGTGTTTGTTAGGTCAAACTGATGAAAGTTCCAGTTATGGCACAAAAGGATGGGTCACATTAACTTTGAGCATCTTGTGAAACTCAACAAGAAGAATGCAGTTAGACATTTGCCTAACATTGTCACACCAACAAGCACTCTTTGTAAAGAATTCCTTGAAGGAAAGCAAATGAGGTTCATATTCAAGTCAAAGAGAATATTCAACTACAAAGTCCTTTGATTTGATACATACAGACTTTTGTGGACCAACAAGAACCAAAAGCATCAATGGAGAAATGTATTTCATGTTATTAGTAGATGATTATTCAAGAATGACATGGGTAACTTTTCTTAAAGATAAATCTCAAGCTTTAGAAAGGTTCAAAATTTTTAGAGCTATGGTTGAAAATGAGATTTGGTTCAAGAATTAAATTTCTAAGGTTAGATAGAGGTGGAGAATTCACTTCACGTGAATTTTTAACGAGTATTGTGAAAAACATAGAATTAGAAGACATCTTTATGCAACTAGAGAACCTCAACAAAATGGAGTTGTTGAGGGAAAGAATAGAATGGTTCAGGACATGGCTAGAACAATGTTGAATGAATCCAAACTTTCTAATAGATACTAGAAGGAAGAAATTCAAATTGGTGTTTGCATTCTCAACATAGCACAATTAAGAGTGAATCATGATAAGACTTCATATGAGTTATGGAAAGGCAAACCTGCATCTGTAAAATATTTTAAAATATTTGGAAGTAGATATTTTATAAAAAGGGATGACGAAACCTTGGGTAAATTTGAGACAAGATCTCATGAAGGAACAATTTTGGGTTATTCATCTACAAGCAAAGCAAACAAGTGCTACAATAAAATGGTTACAAAAAATAGTTGAAAGTGTGAATACTAGAGTGGATAAAGATCACTCTTAGTAGTTACACAAAGATGACATGCATTCACAAGTCTCTATTTATGAAGAGAAAGAAGAATCTACAAAAGAAGAGTCAAAAGACGAAAGCGATTTTGATGAAGAAGAGAAACTAAATACTACTCCCAAAGCACCACCCAAATTTGTCAAAATAAATCATTATGAGAAGCAAATTCTTGGTAACAAATCCAATGGTGTCATGAAAAGAAGAATTTTTTATCAATAAGATCAAGTATTCTTTACTATATGAAATAGAACCTAAATCCTTTAAAGAAGACAGTAAGGATGAAAGCTGGAAAGTAGTCAAATAGAGAAAAATCACACTTGGGAACTTGTTCCAAGGCATGTTGATAAGAATGTCATAGGATCAAAATGGGTGTTTAGAAATAAATTGGATGAAGATGGGAATATAACAAGAAAAAAAGCTAGATTGGTCTACAAGGGTTATGCTCAAGTTGAGGGTATAGACTTTGATGAGACATTTGCACCTATTGCTTGGTTTGAAGCTATTAGAATGTTTCTTGCATATTCAGTTTATAAAATTTTGAAAGTTTACCAGATGGATGTAATATTTGCATTTCTTAATGGCTATCTAGATGAGGAAGTTTATATGGAGCAACCTGAAGGGTTTATTGTGACTAAACACAAAGATTATGTATATAGGTTGAAAAAGGCTATGTACGGTTTAAAACAAGCCCCTAGGGCTTGGTATTCTAGGTTAGAAAAATATCTTCAACAACAAGGGTATAAGAAAGGTATTGTTAATAGTAATTTGTATTCCAAATGTGAAGGTGAGCATATGATAATTATTGTTGTGTATGTAGATGACATCATTTTTGGTGGCAACAATGACAAAATGTGTAAAAGATTTACCATTCAAATGAAAAATGAATTTGAAATGTCTATGCTTGGAGAAATTTCTTTCTCCCTTGGTTTAAAAATAGCACAAACTAATAATGGGATATTCTTATCTCAAACTATGTATGCTAAGGAAATGTTCAAGAGGTTTAAGATGAAATATCGTAAGCCATTCAACACATCTATGGCCACTAGATGTAATCTTAGCAAAGATGATAAATCTAAATTAGTAAATCAATCATTATATAGGTCCATGATTAGAAGTATTTTATATCTTACATCAACTAGGCCAGATGTCATGCAAGTTGTTTGCATGGTTTCTAAATTTCAAGCTACTCCTAAGGAGACACTTGTTAAAGTTGTGAAGAGAATTTTTAGATATTTGAACGGGGATATTTTCAAAATTAAATGTCTCCAATCTGCGATTCAGCACCATCAAAAGAAACTTCGATGTCCACGATTCTAATGCAACTTGAATGAAACAAAAATTGAGTTTTCTCAAGTTATGACCAATCAAACTTTTGGTCAAATAGGCACCGAGGGGCATCACAATAGCGATTTTCTCAAAATTGTGAAAGTAGCGTCAAATTGAAGAAATCATCAGGGCGTTCTAACAACATTTGTTTCATGCATAATTGACGTCATATGCGTTTTCGAGATATATGTCTGGTCGAAGATGGGTTGACTTCTTTGACATCAACAGCGAATTACGGTCAGCGCTGAATTAGCATTCTCGGTAATCACCCGATTGACGATGTCATCCTCAGGTGGAAAAAAGGCCATGTGGCATCCGTTTGGGTGCCACATGGTGGAACCGTCATCATTTTGGAGGCCGCGTCCATCGTCATGTCAGCGACACGTGGGATTACCGCGCGTCCGGTGGTATCGGTGATATGGGGAGCTTTACCCACGTCGGCACCCTCACAGTGCGTGCGTGGCAGCAGTTTTCTTCCCTGTCTGGCGTTTGTTGAGGTACGTTTGCTAAAAAGATATTTGGGGGATTGATCCTCACCTCCCAAATTCCACAGATTAGGCTACCAATTCGGCTATATATACGGCGTAACCATGGTGAGCGGTGGTTGCTTTTTGTTATTTAAAACCGAAATTAGGTTGTTAAGAAACCAGCTGACAGTTGGAACCTCAACCACCGACCTAACAAATTCTAAATGCATAGGTATGCCACGAATATGGCAATATTATTGGGTGAATTACGGTTTGTTTCTTGATAAATAGTGGGAGAATTGATTAGCTTAAGTTAAACGAAGCCCCATTTTAAAGAAAAACAATACAAGTTGTTAAAAAGGTTAAAAATGAAAATCCTTGCTTAACAAAAGCCTGAAATTAAGAAAAATTGAGGGGTTCAAAATAATTGTAAGGGATTAATATAATCCTAAAATGTTATTAAGGGATGATTTTTTAGAATATTTACTATGTAAGGGGGATTGAGTTGAAATTCCCAAATCAATTGGTTTTTCACCAATTTGGGAATATTTGTGGTATAAAAATGGGTAGAAGGGAGGTTGAAAGTCTAAGATTTTTTTAGTTAAGTGATATAGTTTAGAAATAGGTGATGCAAAAGAGGGATTTCTAAGGAGTTCTTTGAGCCATTTTTGTTCATCGAAGTATTGTTATGCTACCGAAGTGCTAGAAGAAATGGTCTTGGTGCAATTGTAATTTCTATTTGGAGATTAATCAAATCGGTCTCACTCTATTGGAGCCGACCTAGAGACATAGTCACAATTGTGGAAAACTTTGTTATCAGATCATTTACACTCTCTCTCTTCTTCTTTCTCAAAAAAATTTTCACCTTAAGTTTTTAATGCATAATTTCAATAATGTATGCATAAATTGTATTTCCATTATGTTTTTAGTTGTTATAATTAAGCATTCAAATCGCCATTTAGTCTAGATCCCTCAGATCAACTATTAACTATGGATTATGGTGCCCTAAAAGTGAAGACTTCACTTTGGTAGCATATATAGATGTTGATTGGGTAGGAAGTGTTAATGATAGAAGAAGCACTAGTGGAAGTGCATTTTTACTTGGAAACAAACTAGTTTTGTGGTTGAACAAAAGTAAGAGTCAGTTACTCTTTCAATAGTTAAAGTAGAGTATGTGGCAGTAGTGGCATGTTGTACTCAAGTGTTATGGATGAAGCAAACACTTAAAGATATCAAGGTAGAGTATAAGGAACCTGTTTCTATTCTTTGTGACAATTCAAGTGTAATAAACATATCAAAGAATCTAGTTATGCACTCTAGGACCAAGCATATATCAATCAAGTATCACTTCTTGAGAGAAAAGGTAGCAGATTAGGAAGTTTTCATGGACTGTCTCAACCAAAGATCAAGTGGTAGAAATATTCACCAAGTCTCTTCCCAAAGAGAAATTTGAATATTTGAGGCAAAATTTGGGAGTAAAATTTGCTCCACATCAAATCACTAATTTTTAGTGATAGGGCATGGGTCTAGGGGGAGCTTCACATAAACTTTATTCATCCCTAGAAGAAAGGAGAGATCAAGTTAGGTATACTTGGGTTTACAAATTTCTAGAACATTAGCAGCAACAAGGTGTCTAGATAGTGTCGCTTTGCCATTAATGTCAAAGGGGGAGAAAGAGACAAATTCTCTTTATTTTACAAAAAAGGAAATATATGTTAAAGGGGGAGTTGTGACTATGAACAATGTGTTCCAAAGGGGGAAAATTGATTGTTACATACAAAATGGATGTTGATGTTTGGACAGAGCATAAATAGTTTTTCCATCAATGACAAAGGGGGAGATTGTTGGCAATTTTATTTTCATTGATGTCAAATGGGGTATTTGAGCAATATCAAATGAGATGAGGAGTTTCTCATTGATGTCAAAAGGGCTTCATAAGAAGGTCAAAAGAAAGATGGTTTAAAGTTGTTGTGCAAGCCTTGAAGTGTTGCAGAATTGTAGGCTTTAGACCTTGGGCTTACCTTATACCGCTTGCAAGAAGAATGAAAAGAGGTAGAGTTTTTGTGCAAAGTTTGATCAGGTTTTGGACATTAAGCCTTGAGCTTACTTCTTATCACTTGCTAGAGAAGAAAATTGTTTGTTGATTTGAGTCAAGTTCGAAAGGATTTCGGGCTTTAGGCTTCGGTCATACCTCATACTAAATGCCTCAAAGAAATGAAGAAGGGGCATGTTAAGTTTAACAAGGCATCGAGCATCAGACATCGGAGTTAAGGCTTATGCCTCAAGGTTAGGCAAAGGGTATGAAGAAACCCTGAACCCCAACCCTCAAAATGGTTTTGGGCTTCACGGGTTGGAGCTAAGGCTTATGCCTTAACTAAATGCAAAGAGATGCAAGGGGTATGATGAAACCTCAAACCCCAACACCTGAAATGGGTTTGGAGTGTGTGGAGTGGCTTTATGGCTTATGCCTTAACAAGATTTTGTGTAAGGTGAAAGGTGTAACCTCGAAGGTCAACACCTGAAAGGGTCAAAATGGTTAAGTTTGTGAAGGTTGGTTTTGGGCATTGTGAGTTGGGAGGATGGATTGTGCCATGTTGAAAGGCATGTAAGTGGTATGATGGAAGGGTGAACCCTGACATTCAACAAGCTCAATGCAAAGTTGGTGTTTAACACTTCATAGTTTAGGAGGTCTAAGTGATGGCTTGTGATGGAGTCAAAGATGGTAAAAGGTAAAGGGTAAGGCTCATGGTCGAACCCCAATAGCTTTGAAGAAGAAGTGAACTTCATTGTTCGGTCATGATTCTTAAGCTTTGCAAAACATTTCAAGCAAGAGGTAAGAGGGATGAGCGACTCCTGACCCCAAAAGGAAAGGAAATGAAAAGTCACCAAAATTGAAGAAGTATTTATGCCATCCTATGGAATACTTATGTTCACTCGAGTTGACTAGTATGGTTTTGCGAAAATGAGACATGTGGCAAGGATCAATTGTTTTACCTGATTCACATCATTGTTGTGAATCACCTAAAGATCTATGACCACAATTAATGCAAGTCAAATTAGACGATTGTGCTTTAATGCAAGGTAGGTAAATAAGAAATGCTAGATCATGGTGAAAATTTCAAGATCAATGGCATGTATTCAAAGATTTGATTTGATTTTGATTTTACAAGGAATATCATTCAATGCGTATCTGATGTAGAGTTTGAAGGTTGCTAAAAATGGAAAATACATTGTATTTGGAGCAAGATTGAGCACATAGGAATATGAAATAAATGCAGATCAAAACCTAAGATTGACATATACTAAAAATAGCAATTGCATTGAATGATGACGGTGGTTGTTTGGCTCAAAGAGAGTTGGCTTGTTGGAGAAGCTAAACTGTGAGCAAAGTTGAATGACTAAGTGTTGTATGGCTAAGGTGGAGCATTGTGAATGGTGAGAGGGTGTTGCAGAACAAAGGTGAAGAAAAGAGGTGCATTCTTAGGTTAACTTGAAGAACTAGTATTTTGCACATAGGAACTTGTAATTTGTTGTAAGAGGTTGGTGCCTCAGAAAGATTGAGTTGGTACTCAATTTTAAGGTGTGTAGTGTACCTTGAGGTTTGTGCCTCAAAACATTTTCTTTAGTGTGTAGTGTACAAGGAGGTTGGTGCCTCAAAACATTGTCTTGGGTGTCAATGTACATGTAAGTGGGTGCTTACAAAACATATATAATATCTTTGATTGTGAGGTTGGATTTGAGAAGTTACAGACTCAAGCAACTTTTCTCATTGTGGTTTTTCCCATCTAGGGTTTTGCACGTATATCTGGTGTCTTCTTATGTGTGTGTTGGTTTGCTTGATCTTTAATCTTGTCTACTACTTTAATGTGTTAAAAGAATTTATACACTGATTCACCCCCCCTCTCAGTATATTGGTGTTCTTTCAACAAAAATATGATAATCATAATATATGTTGCTATGATGTATTGATAAGTGTATCCACACAAGGGTAAACCCACAAAAGTGGTTTACAATTCGAATGAGGAAGGAAAAATTGCAAAAAATGACCCCATGCCAAAATTTTTGATTTTGGGGATTCAAACAAACTAGTTGGTTCGAACAAACTAAAAAAGGTTCGCTCGAACCCCCTTTTCTAATTTTGACCAATCAAAAAAAAATCATTTTGCACTTTGGAACTTGGTTTTGAACATGAAAATAGAAACTTCCAGGACCAATTGGAACCGAGGTAGTCCCTCGGAGCGAGCTATCCAACAAATATAATTTTAATATGTTCCTAGTTTTATTATGTATTTTATTTTTTAGTTTTATTAAACATAAGTTTTTCACCAAAAATCAAGCTTTCTATTTTGTACATGTGGAAAAATAGTAGATTATAAAAAAATTGAAAAATAGAGTGCACTAGATATTGAAACCCTTGATCCAATGTAAAAAAATAAATTTAATTTAGTACATATAAAAAGTTACCCATTATCTGATTAGCTATGCGAATTGTAGTGAGGACGACTTGAAACTTGATTAAAGAAAAATATTCAATAAAAAATATCTAACCAAGTGGAAGCACTAGATATCGGAGTTACAAATCTAAGCTTCGAAGAATTAGAATTTTATCCTTCATGGAAAAAAAGTTGTGTTATCACGGTGAGCATCACTTTTTAAAAATGTTGTTTTTTGAAAAAAAGTTTTTCGAGGGAGATGGAAAAAGTGCAATCTAATTCCAAAATTTTTGAAAAAATATATATTTAGAATCTCTGAGAAAAAATTTCACGAAACTCTAGCTTGCATCATCTTCAAATTCCTCACGGTTTAACCGCTATAGGTGCCCGAAAGTGAAGATTTAGTTAAAAATAATAATTTTAGTGTCCAATTTGGTCAAAAATTGTAAACCACTATTGTGGGATCACCCACAAATATAGGCATATACATTCTCATGTCACAATTCATCACTAAACTATGCCCACAATAATACACAATTTTGTTTGTCATATTATTGTCTATTCAAAGAGATTATATAAGACCTGTGACTTGCTATTAAGTTTTCCTTTCAATGTACAATAATGCTTTATTTTTTAGCATCTTAAAATGTATGTCATATGGATCTACATACTAGTTTCCCTTTCATGGCTCTCATGATATATAAAATTTGTGGCATAAAAGTAAATTCTTTTCAACAAGCATTGATCGTACCATTTACAAATGTGCCCAATTTTGTTTTAGAAAAAATGTTGAATCTTTTGAGGGAAATATTGGGCAACTATGATAAAGTGATTAATGTACAAGAATTGGTTTAGAAGATTCAAGTCATAGCGTAATCTAGGAAAATAGTGGGCAACTAAGATATATATATATATATATTATACAAGTTACATATATATAACCTATATAAAATATGAAACCTAATTATATACGGGTTATAAATTGAAACCCTCAATATACATTGTAATGTTTTTTCAATACAAACCCTCAATATATATGGTTTCATGGAACTGTGTATAATGGGGGTTTCATTTTTAACTCATATACAAAATGGTACACATTTAAATCTAATCACAAACCCAATTTACAAGCCATTTGTAAAAAAATAAACAAAACAAAATTGAGAAGTCATCTATAAAATGATGATTAAAAAATATGATGACTAAAAGAGCCTATAATTTAGCTAGAGGTATGATGAAACGAAGATGATCACATGGTCATACGATTTTAAAAAATAAATGCTCCATAAAAGTCACAAATCAGATCATACCTTATGTGCAAATTGGAAGGAGAAATGATGAAATTTGTTACCTAGAACATGCATGCCAATGCTTTCTGTCGAGTGGAGAGGATTCAACAAGCTTATGAAATGGAGAGTGCAATGGTCATGAAGGATTCAACATTTTGAAATGGGTGAAAAGTTAGGTCTTTTAATGGGCACAAAAAACATTACATATGCAGACTTGAAATGTTACATAGTGGATATTAATAAGAGTGTGGTCCACGCCAACACAATTCCTAACGTGGCGTTTGTAACCAAAAAACAAGACACCCTAAACCTTTAATGCACTAATTTGATTTAATTAGGTGACATAATATTGATTGCTTGTGCAACTTTTTTGGTGGTCATAGCACACGGGTACTCGTGTGTCTATGCCTAGGTATTAGTCAACACTTTGAAATTACCACTTTTGGATTTTTGTGCATGTAATGACTCAATGTAACTATCCAAACGCTGAAACAATAATTTTAAACTCCAAAATCACATACAAACATTTATATTTTTTTTGATGGAGGGTTTTATATCAAATCCAATTCATTTTAGCTACCTAATATGGGAGCATGAGCCATAAGCTGAAACCTCTTCGATTAAGAATCAAGGATTGAAGGATATACATTTTGTAGCTCCCTAATATGGGAGCACGAGCCATAGGTTGAAACCTCTTCTGCTAAGAGTCAAGGATTGAAGGGTATCCATTCCACTAAATTTGTCCGGAGCACAATCCCAACCTCAACCCTTATGATGTTGGAGCCTCGCAGTCAACAAGACTTGATCCCTGGTAGGCTCATGCAGAACCATTCAGCTTCACCAGCACACCAAAGACCCATTGACAAAAATCATCAAATTTGATTTGAATGTACCATTTAAGAAATTGAAGTGCTCAAAATTAGAATGTTTCCTGAAAATTCATGGTCTTTCGGGAGTGTTCGAGTCGTCTTTTGGGTGTCATGGAATTATATGAAAACGTCTTTGTTAGCTCAGACGCGATGTTTTAGGCCTAGCCAAACAATTGGGGTATCTTCCAACGCAGGGAAACGTCCACTTCATTTAGGCGATAAGACTCGTGCAAAAAGATAGAATTTTGACTCAAAACCTCTGAACATGAACTGTTTCCATATTTTATCGCCTCACAATTAATGTAACATCGCGACCGCTATTCCACGGTAGTGACCGGGGAAAGAGACCTGCTTTATAAATATCGCGCCACCGAATTTTGTACATATCTCGATGACGCGGGTTTCCCAGAAATTTGAATTCTTGCGTCATATGAAGCTCCCAAAATCATTCTATATAAACACCATAGCCAGCTCTCAGTTCACAATTTGAGGAGGCATCGAGTTTGTCGAGGCTTTTGAAATCTTTGACTGACAATATAGGATGGAGACTTTCAATAGCAATGTTGTGTTCGCTAGAGTCGATGTGATGTTGAAATCCCTTATCACAGCTCTTGACCAAGTTTGTGTATCTGACCTCAAACTGCCCAAGGATCAACAAAATCCCACCTTTCACCCGTTTTTAAGCACACTTACTAGGGGCGTAAAACTGGTGAAATACTGTGAGAACATAAGCGCTTTAAACATATTTCGTAAGTGTAGGTATGCTGCACAGATGCTCAGCCTAGAGAAGGAGATCAGTGGATTTGTGGGTTCTATCCCAGCACACTTACTGCTAAATGCTAGAAAGCTTATGGCAGATTTGAAAGATTTATACATGGAATTAAAGCTTCCAGATATATGTAGCACTCTGAATGAGTCCATCTGTAAACAAGCTTCGATGCTCAGCAACGACGCCTGCCGAAATACCATGACGGTTAATCAAATGTGTCTAGATAGTTTGTGTGAAAGTACAGAGGCTGACAAGTGCTCTTATCATAATACTGCTGCTGTGAAATCTCAGTTTTATGTCGGGTTGGAGAAGTCTATTGTGGATTTGAAGGAGCTTTTGTTGATGAGCGAGGTTTCGGTTGTTGGGGTGCACTGTATGGAGGGTGGTGGGAAAACAACTTTGGCATTGGCTCTTTGTGATGATCCTCATGTCAAAGGTGATGTTTCTTTCCTTCCATTTTTGGTGTCGTTTTTCCTGTTGTTTTGATCCTTTTTGAGGAAACCACTCTGAAATTTTTGGCCCTTCTCATCAATCTTGTAAGATTTTGGGTAAAGGGCTTTGGTCCGTAGGGCATCAAGGCTAAATTGATGTTTAGACATATAATACTAAAATCGTTCCGTAGACTTATATTATCCGTTTGTTATTTCAATGGGTGTTCTGTTTTCTTTTTAAAAATCTACAGTCTACTTGTTTTGATGACTGTTTCCCTCACTTTAGACCCTTAATTCTGCAATCATGAATTTTTTGAATTGCTTTTAAAGTTTAATTACCTGTGGAGGGGATGCTCTGATTAAAGGTTGTGCTTTTCTTTTACAGTGAATTAAAACCACAATTGATATGTGGAAATCAGGTTATTTTGAAAATGTAATTTTCATCACTGTCTCACAGTCCTCAAATCTGAAAGAAATTTTACAGACGATGTGGGAGAAGATTGTTGGAAGGGACGCACCTGAGTTTCAGAATGTGGAAAATGCACATGTACAGCTACAGCAGCAACTTTGTAGACAATCTAAGCGGATTCTGGTCATGTTGGATGATGTCTGCTCCAGGGCTAATTTGGAGAAATTACTATTTGAAGCGCCAGGATACAAAACCCTTATTACCAGCAGTGACAGTTCTACAATCCCTAGAAACCATTCTACTCGACTGTATCAATTGCCATTGCTGGGCTACAAGGATGCTCTCTCACTTTTCTGCTTCTCGGCTTTCGGACAGACATCAATTCCAAGTACCCCAGATTCAAATCTAGTGATGAAGGTATTGTCTGATTTTTACAATTACAATTCCAAGTACCGTAGATTCAAATCTAGTGAAGGTTTTGTCTTTTCTTACCATTAAAATAAAAATCGTGATGTAACTCAAAGCTTCTTATGGAATAAAATAAGGCCAATAACAAAAGCATCATCAAACTACATGCTTATTTATGTTCTACTATCTTAAGCAAGTAATTTTAAAAGGCGTTCACAAAAGGAGCTCAGAGCCTCAGATACAATGTGGCCTAAATCTTAGTGATGAATGGCAGGTGCAAGCTGAATGTAAAGGCTTGCCTCTTGCTCTGAAGGTGATAGGAAGCTCTTTGCATGGGGAACCTCATATGGCCTGGGTGAGTGCAATGGAGAAGCTTTCCAAGGGGGAATCGATATCCCGTTATCACAAACAAGGGCTTCGTAGATGTTTGGAGATCAGTATTGGTTTTTTGGATGATGTTGGGAGGGAATGTTTCTTAGATTTATCCTCATCTCCAGAGGACAAGAAAATCTGTGTTGATGCACTGCTGGACATTTGGGTTTACGAGCGGAAGCTGGAGTGGCGGGATGCCTTTCTCATGCTGTTGGAATTTGCAAACAGAAATATCTTGAATTTAATCAGCAATCCAGGGTAAATGCAGTTCCTTGTATATGTTAAAACCTTTTGCTATTAAACATTTCAAACATTGAGCTGACATGGTGCTTGTAATTATCAGAAGTCAAGCAACAATCTCTTATGGAAATGCCTCCGAGCTGTACTTTTCTCAGCACGGGGTACTGAGAGATTTGGCCATGTATTTGGGAAGCCAGGACAGTATAGTTCATAGTAATAGGTCACTCATTCCTAGGAAGGAGCAAAGCTTACCGGGGAAATGGCAGTTGCTTAATGAGAGACCGTTTAATGCTCAAATAGTCTCTGTTCACACAGGTACGATTTCCCCCAAAAATATTCCGACTTCTTTAGTGGGAAACTCTGCAGGTTATTTAAACTATTAACTTTTTCAGCTTTTGTGGTTCTTTTCTCATGCATAGAGGTAGGATTGAAACAATACCTTTCATATCAAAGTTTTACATGAACAACCAATCTTGGGCGCTATACAATGTTCTAATTTAATTGCATATATGTTGCTCTTATCATTATGCAGGTTCTGTGGCCGAGAACCAGTGGTTTGAGAAGAATTTTCTGGAGACAGAGGTTCTGGTGTTACTCTTTTCTGCAAGCGAATACTTTCTTCCTCCATTTCTGAGAACCATGAAAAAACTGAAATTTTTAATCGTATGTAATTTGAGTTTAAAAAGGGCCACAATAAAAGGTCTAGGTGCCTTGTCTTCGCTCACTCAACTCAGAAGTGTTCGCTTGGAGAAGCTGGATGCACATACTATTCCGAAACAGAGCAAATTAATGCAAAACTTAGATAAAAAATCTTTAAGCTTAAGCGGAGGGTTTGGAAATATTTCCAATGACACCAACCTACAAGGATTTAATCTGGAGCACTGCAGCGACTTGGAGGAGTTGCCCCCTGCCATCTTTCATATGGCCTCTGCTCAGATATGGTCTGTTACCAACTGCCATCTGCTTGAAAAGTTACCATATGATCTCGGAAATCTGAGCTCTTTAAGAATGTTAAGATTATCAGAATTACCGGGGCTGAAGGAGCTTCCGGCATCAATTGGAAAACTTGGGCAGCTGGAATTTCTAGATATTTCACTGTGTGAGAGCTTGAAAGAGCTTCCCGAGGAAATAGGGCAACTCAGGAAATTGAAAGAGATTAATATGAGAGAGTGTTCTAGTTTGTTAATGTTGCCTAGAAGTGTTTGTAGTCTAGGCTCACTGAAACATGTCATCTGCGATGAGAAGATAGGGCACCAATGGTTTCGAGCTAAGACATTTTCTATCCCTGATCTTAGAGTTGAAATTGTAGTAGCACAATCTACTTTGGATTGGCTTGAAGATTGATTTCTTTTGTTGA
>VDFB02165515.1:0-26490 GCA_007258455.2 Sequoia sempervirens | reverse complement strand
AGAGAAAGAGAGAGAGAGAGAGAGAGAGAGAGAGAGAGAGAGAGAGAGAGAGAGGGGGGAGAGGGGGTAGGAGGGAGAGACTTGAGAGAGAGAGAGAGGGGGTAAGTGAGAAGGGAAGAGGGAAAGAAGGGGAGAGTGAGGGAGAGAGAATTAGTAGGGGGAAGGGAGAGGGGAAGAATGAGAGAGAGAGTTCATTAGGAGGGGGAAGGAAGAGGGAAAGAGAGGAAGAAGTGGGGGGAGATAGAGAGAGAATTCATTAGGAGGAGGGAGGGAGAGGGGAAGAAGTGGAGAGAGAGAGGCAAAGGGAGAGGGTGAGAGAGAGGGAGAGGGAGAGGGGGAGAGAGATATTATTTAAATATCCTATATATTAGTAATATATATATTAACTAAAATATAGAAATTTAATATTTAAACATATTATACAAAATAATATAATATATTATATATTATATAGTTTTGTAAGAGATTATATATATTAAATTATAAATAATATTGTATATTCTAAATTAGATATATTAACATAAAATATAAACTATAAACTATAAACTATTAAAAATCATATATAAAACCAAATCGATATTATAAACTAAATATATTAAAAATAAACTATAAACTACAAATGAGATATATTGAATATGTTATAAAGTCTTGACATTTTTAAAATTATAGTTAATGTGATCGATATCCGATTCAAACCGATATCCGATGGAATTGATATCCGATTTGAATCGGATATCCGATATGTCTCATAATAAAATTCACAGTTTAGGAATAGGCTCGGGTTTGCTTTGGTTTTTGGTTAGGAGATACCAATCCTAAAAAGTCAACACAAAAAGCGTGTTTAACAGCTTACTTTGTTTTTCCGGACTTCGCCCATGTGGCTGACGACTTTATTTTTAGCCAAAATTTATAAAATGAAAAGGGTTTGTAGAGGAGATTCTCAGCTTTTTGCCAATATAAATTATGTTTTATTTTGAATTTAATAGATTATTATTATTTATTTTCTACTAGAATTATGACAAAAGTCCTGATTGATAGGCTGATTGTAAAACATTTATAACTTTCAAACGGCATCATATTTTTTGAATCCAAAACATGCGTCACATTCTATGCTTTGCATACTATAGGATTAAAAAAAAAATTGAATTTCATGAAATTTTGACTAAGTTAACGTGGTCGACACACAAGTTTTATATTTTTAAAAAAAGTTGTAATAAAAAATTCATAATTAATTATTTACATGGAAAAAAATTACAAAAAAATATGCGTCACATCCGGACATGAGTCCTCTAATTACATCTAAAATCTCATAAAAAAATATTATCATTTTATTATGGTTAGGGTGGTCAGACAAACACCCACTTCTAAATTTTTTCCTGAAATTTAAGTAATACTGCATTGAAATTTTAAATTTTCACCAAATAAATTTTGCTTTTAAAAAAATAAACCTAGTAGTTTAGAAACTACATTCAATTTCCCACAGAATCTATTCTTACATGTTTTTGAAATAATATAGATAACTTATTCAAATTTTTACATCAAGTTGCCTAACTCTAATTGTTCTAAATTTTCATTACCACTTAAGGGCTTGTTTGGCATACCATGATCCTGCACATACCACTTTAGTATTATATACTAGGCTTGACGAAACAAGAATATCTTGTTAAGCTATTTATGCAAAGTTAATTTGTAGACTTAGAAAGCTCATATGTTATACCTAGGATTAGATGATCCATTGAAGGGGGGGTAACTTATGTTAATTCTTTAAGGTTAGGAATACCATTATGTCTTGGGGAAAGAGAATAGGTTTTTTTTGAGGTTAATTACTACCTATCGAAGAAAATTACCTATGCATAGTTTATAATAGCCTAAAGTCAAATTGAGCTTGAGTAGTGTATGCAAGTAGGATGACTATCACTCAAAGTATTGAGTGAGAATAATTTGGCCAAAGTATAGTGATCGCCTTTGGCTCCATTGTCAATTCAGTGTGTTCCTTTTATGCATACTAGTTCAATATTGTAGTGTCCACAAGTTCTAGTTATGTAGGAAATAACACTAAGCTCGGAATGGTACTTGACAAGGTTACTCAACCAATCTCTTCATCGAAGGGTAGGGCCATTTATCAGAAGATAGATGTTTGAGGGATCGCATTTGATTTCGTGGTTGGTGGAAAAGCACTTGAGTGATGCTTCTCCTCCTCAGTTGGTGACCAAGATTTGAAAGGAGATTCCTAGACCATCTATATCTATTGGTTTGAAGCTTAATTGAGCTATGTATGCATTTTGTATATAATATTTGGAAATATTGTAATATGTAGAATATTATTTTGGAAATAAAATAGAAATTAGATGTTGATATGTCATCTATGTTCATTTGTTCTCCTTTAAGAAAATAAAATTTTAATGGAAATGGTTATGAATCATAGTTTATTTACTTGAAAGTGAAAACTTAGGAAATATACTTGCTTGAACAATTGGCATGTCACATATGGTATCAGAGCTACTAGGTTTAGCTTTGGAACCTATGTGCTCATCATAATTTCCATTGAACATTGAATGAGACTAATGTTTGGAAATTATTGTGCTAGGATGGTGCATCTCAAGGTAATTGCAAGAAATTCAATAACTATAAATGAGAGCTACTTGAAAGGAAAGAAGGAAAAAGAGGACATTGCTCATATGATAGAGGTTACCAACTATGATAATGATTTCTAGTTAAGCAATACTAAGACTTTCAATCACACTCTTTCTCAGATTAGTGAAGTAAAGAGAGGGATGAAGGAGGAAGCCAATTACATTTATCTACCTCCAATTTCACTAGAAAATTCTAATTCCTTGTCATTTTCTAGGGATATACCCTCAGATGGGAGTGTTAGTCTAACATTCATATCTAGAGATCCTAGAGTCCTTCCTATGTCTGAAGTGATTGTAATTTCCTCAAATAATTAATTAGAGAGTTATGTCCCCTACAACTATGTATCAAATGATAAACCTGAAGGTTAGTATCCATTTTGGGATAGAGAAGAGAAAATGAGAGATGAACAAAAATTTGAGGGGTATACCCCATTTAGTTATGTGTCAGAGAGTGAATCCAAGGGATACTCTCCACTTGACTATATGAATAATCACCCTATGTAATTGAAAGGATATTGAGATCCTTATGAATAATAAAAATCATGTGTATATCAAAATCTTGTGCTCACATCTTATGTGAAATTTCTTTTATTTGTAATTGAATGCTCATTTAAATGTTATCCATAAGATAGTAAGAACATGATTGAAATCTAATAAGTATGAACCTTCAAGTATAAACATTTTCTTGCAAGTGAGAACAAGGACCAATACTAGAGGGAGTTAAGAATTCAGGCATGGTCTGGTGGGGTATGAAGCTAAATTGGATCAAAATTTGCCTATCATTCAAGAAACCAATGCAAGGTTGGGGAATCTTGAGCAAGAAGCATTTGGCTACTGAACTTTCTACGGATATGAGGAAAATAACCCCACCAAAATTTGAAGGTAGCACCAGTGGGGAAGAAGTTGAGGCATGGTTGATTCAAATGGAGAAATATTTTGAGATTAGGAACTATTTTGAAGTCATGAAAGTAGTATGGGGAGCCTATCAATTAGCTGGAGAAGCCTCTAACTAGTGGATGAACAAGAAAATAGAACTCAGACTTAGCTCTCTAAAACTTACATGGAATGAGTTTGTGGAAATATTCTGGAAATGATGGTTACCTCAACTCTTTTTTGACTAGAAACTTATGGATTTTCAAAATCTAAGGTAGAGAGAGATGTCAATAAATGAGTATTGGGAAAATTTTAACTGTGTTATATTATGTACCAATATATCAAAACGATGAATGTTTCTGCATAAGAAAATTCATCATGGGGCTTAATAGTTATATTAGGAGTGAGGTAGATGTTCATGGTCCAACCACTATGGATCTAGTGTATGAAAATTTTATTAAGCAAGAGTAGAAGCTCAAAGCCATTTCTATTCGCCAAGAAAATAGGAATGATAAGAAGTTTGTAGGAGATCAAGTTAAATAAACTCCTAGGAAGTTTAAAGGTGTGCAATATTTTCAGAAACAAGGGGAAAAGGTACCCCAAAATAATGGAAGAGAATCAAGAAGGGAATAAAAGAGAAATAATTTTAATGGTGTAAATGTTAACAATAGTGGAAGTAATGCTAGTAGACCTAGTGAACCCACAAGGAAGAAAGGACCAACAATGGGATGTTTCACATGTGGTGGAGACCACTATGATATGCATTGTCCTAATAAGCCTTTTGAATCATGATCTTATTGAAACCCACTTCCTACGCAACAAGCAACATTCTAGCAAAAGATTCATGCTACCTTAGATGATCATCATGTGGAGTATCAAGTGACGCCAGTGGAAACTCCAGGTATTTTATGTGATACCCCTCATGTTGTTTGGATTTGATATTTATGTGGTTTTGATTGATGCTTTGTGACGGTGATTTCTGTATTATTGTTTGGTGTGTGTGGATGTGTAGTTTAGTTAATTGTTGCGTGTGACATTATTAGTATGATTTATGATACTCGGTGTGTTGATTGGATTATTGTTTATTCAAATAGATTTTCATTAATGTTTTATATGTTGATGTGATGATTCTATGGTGATCATGTTATTTGAATTCAGCATTGTTTTATAACGCAATGGTTTAATAATTAGTTATGATGCAGTAGTTAAGTATCATGTTATCTTATGATCAATTTGGTTAGAAATGTTAGTTCGTCATTGATATTGTAATTGTTAGAATAGAGTAGGTGAGAGGACAATGTAGCATCACTTGTTCACGAGTGCCCTGCTACACTGCAATTCCTTCTCACGATAGGATGTTTGATTATATATATACATATGCTACTTGACGTTTATTTGGATGCAGGATTGCAGGAATAAGTCTCGTTTCCACCTGCTTTGGCAGGACAGGGCGAGCAATAAATTAACCCAATGGGTAAAATGTTGAAAAAGGGAGTAGGCTTGGAAGTATCCCCATCCCAAGTCCATCGTCTATTGTGAGTCATTGTGTTATGACTGAAGTTTTGTCTTTGTCTTTATGTAGTTTGACTGTTGAGTATTTATTTAATTCTTGGTTAGTGTTTAATTAATTAATCGCATTTCATAAAATAATTAATTAATATTGCATTGTTATTTGATTTAATTGAGAGTTAGAAAAATGTTAAATTTAAATATATTGTAAATTAAAAAAAATGATTTAATTAATTAAAAATGTAAATAATTAATTAAAATTAATATTGACGAAGATAATTAAATATTATTTTTTTTATTAATATTAATTTAGCAAATCTTGTGTAGATAATATCTTAATTAAATAAAATTATTTTAATTAAAATTATAGATAAGTGTGCTTTTAAAAGATGGAAAAGGACCAATAAGAAAAGAGGATTTTTGAGAAAAGAAAGCGAAAGAGCTTTATTGAATCTTTATTTTTGATTTATTATTTTATGAGGAGATTATTCACACATAGAAGTTTTGGGGGCTCTATTATTTTGGATCTGGAAAAAAAACCAATAGTTTTGGTTTTAGTGTTTTCTGGTAAAAATCATTGGGGTTGAAAGAAAAGATAGATTCAGCAGAACGTTGAAGGCAGGAGATGGAGAAAAGAGCTACAGGAAAGGATTCAGGAAGAGAGTTGCAGAAGGAAATCGAGAGGAGGCTTCAGAAAGGATTCTTCACCAGACGAAGGACTCCAGGTTTTCTTCTTTATTTATTATTATTTCTTTCATGTTTTAAAAAAAAATTATAGGAAGAAGTTCTGTGATTTGAAGATTTATTCATATGAAACCCTTGATTCTTCTGTTGAAAACATTAGTAAATCTTTTTAATATTCTTCAACATAATTTAGTTGTAAAATTTATTGTTTTGGAAAATAAGTCATTTAGGTTGAGGTTGGATTTATTTGTCAGATCTATATTAGTTTTATTGAAAATTTGTTGTCATATGATTGTTTGAATCTCTGAGTAAATATATATTGATATACACACTTGTATATATATATATATTTAAACAAGATTAAATATACACACATATTATTATTTTGTCTGAATCATTGGAATATATATAATTATGAATTTTATGTAATTGTGTTAAATTGTTTATATAAATATTAGATAATATATATATATTTTTAATTGATATTATGTTCTGTTAATATTTCTTTGTACTTTCGTACGAAATTGGGGTTTAATATAAAAATAAATAAATTATTATACTGTAAATGGGTCTAAGTGAATTTAATTTAATTGCAAATTCGTGTTCTTTTATAAAATATGAAATTTATATATAAACGAAATATAAAAATAAAATTATAAATGAAATTGTATATATATAAAATTAAATTAAAAAAAATTACTAAAGTTTGGGGAGAGGGAGTGGTTGGCCCAAGGCCGTACCCCCGACCCCATGGTCGACCGCTACGAGGGCTGCTGCAGCCCAGTGGGGCTACACCCAGCCCACTGTGGTACATCATACCACGTTGGTGGCTGCACTTGGTTTTGTTTTTATTTATTCCTGCACTTTGTTTTTGAAACCGTGGCTGTGGATGATTTCATATATTAAATTTATTTGATGTTTTATATATATATGTAAATAAATAAATATATTTATTTATTTATATTTATATTTATATAAATTCATAAATTTAAAATATATTTTATGTATATATATTAATGTATATATATATTTTGTGTATATTTATATTGATATATATATATATATATATATATATATATATATATATATATATATATATATATATATATATATATATATATATATATATATATATATATATATATATATATATATATATATATATAAATTCTTTTTAGAATGTGTGAATATGTTTTTTATTATATAAAAGATTTTATATATATTGTGGTAATGATTTTAATATGATTATTTTTATAATTATAAGAATATAGTTTAATTGAGGAAATATACTTGACGTATGATCAAACGTTTGATTTATAATATTGATTATGATTAATTAATTTATTTTATGGTTGAAATATGGAATAAGCGATTTAGTTTATATGTCTATTTATTAAATGTCTTGATTTTGAATATATTCGTGAAACTTAGAAATATGAGAATGACTTTATTTATTGGAACGCTTTGATTAGGGAAGTTAATTGTGGAATTTAGAGTAAATGATTGGGTTGTAAATACTTCAATGTTGGGAAATAAATTTGATGTATTTGATTGAGTAAATGCAAGAATGAAAACTGTGTTTGGCTAGGTTTGGGAAACCCTAACATTAGATATTGAGTTGCCTAGAATGCTTTTCTAGCATGTTTCTTTTATTCTCTGTGTCGGACAAATGGGGTTAAGGGTCTATGTAAGTCTTCCAGAGAAGTTCTCTAGAGTGGGATGTTTTGTGTAGAGGTTCAATTTGTGAATTGTCTTGGGAATGGTGTGGAGTTGTACTATGATGTTGTACCTGGTTTCCACGAACGGGGATTTGTGTCTCCTGGAAAATAGGAGAGGGTAATGAGATTTGTACCTCCTTTGGAAGGAGTGTGTTTTCGTATTTGGTTTCCTCCAGTGTTTGGAGTGAGTTTCCTTGTTTTGTTTCCTCCTTGGATTGGAGAGGTTATGTTGTCTAGTTACCTATTGTGGTATTGTATTTTGTATGTTGTCGATAGGAGAGTGGCTCTTTGTGGGGGTCCGACACACAAAGGGGCGCCAGGGTAACTCACCTAGAGTTTAACTAAGTGATAATCTAAAAGAATTAATGGGATCTTTCACACTAATAAGATAAAGAATGTCTCTCTCTCATGAAGCAAGTGAATGATAAGGCTCAAGATGAGATGGGACGCATAGTTTTGCGTGAGGGTCCGGCGGTCGGTAGAGGCAAGCCAGGGTAACCCAGGATGGGGGTCCGGTAGCCTAGGAAGGTTGAGCCAGGGTAACTCATGGAAATTTATGCATGACACTCTTCCTATGTCGACAGTTAATTAGTTATTGTGCGATAATCATGATCTTTGTTCTCTGGAAGCATTGTAACCTCGTGTTAAGTGATATTGTGTTTGTAGTTGTTAAGTGACTTTGTGATTGTAGTTGCTAAGTGATATTGTGTCTGTAGTGGTTAAGTGATTTATTGATTTCTCTTTGGTTATTGTTGGAAATTAGTCTTTGATATTATGTCTTGAGTTTCATTGATGTTGTGATTATGACTTGTTGTTATGTTCTGAAGTGGTTTGTTGTTGTACCTTTGGATTTGTCATTGTTGAGTTTCTAAGTGGTCTTTGATGTTAAGTTGTCT
Source organism: Sequoia sempervirens (assembly GCA_007258455.2). Taxonomy (NCBI): domain Eukaryota; kingdom Viridiplantae; phylum Streptophyta; class Pinopsida; order Cupressales; family Cupressaceae; genus Sequoia; species Sequoia sempervirens. The sequence goes on along the minus strand of VDFB02165515.1, from coordinate 18,177 downwards.
TTTTGGCGTTAGTCTTTGTTATTGTTAGGCGTGCTTGGTCAGGGACCCTTCCTTGTCTACTCTTAGCAAGGAGGTGGTTGGGTGGAACGTGCTTCGCACCCTGTTGGGTTTCCCTTTTTTGTTGCAGATGTATCTTTTATTGCAGGTTTTTGGCAGATATTGATGATCTAGTAATTCATTGTACCAGATGTATGTTATACTTCGGATGTAATGTATTCATCATTGTATTGTCTCCCACATGTGTTGGGATGAGCTTGTTGTACATTGTATATGTGGTTATTGAGATGTATTTTCAGTCAATTGTATTTTACTATCATTTGGATGTCATGTATATTCAGGCCATGTATTTAATTGGGAACGATCTTTTGAAATAGTTGTGTTAAGTTGTGTTATATCGGTGGTAATTTAAATGCTCCATATCTTTATAGTATCTTTCGTTGTCATATGTACATATGTTATGAATATGGTTATTGTTAATGGATATTTTAAATGATGAAATAGGAATGAATAGATTTATGTAACTGTTTAATTATTGTTATCTTGTTATTGTTGTTATGGGTTAGTGTAGTAATGTCACCCCGTGTACCCCAATGGAATTAGTCATGCAACTTAGTATATTGTTATATTAGAATACTTAAGTATGTTTATTATATTCTTTAAAAAAAAATTGTTCCATTGTTATTAGTTCCTTTGGGGTTTGCACGGCGGGGCGTTACATTTTATTTCATTTTCCTATTTCCATACTTATAGATACTAGAGCTCTACTAAAAACTTTGTTTCACCTAGAATAGCAAAGAAAATATCTAGGAAATATGGTTATATGGAAAAGTCATGGGTTGTATAATATGCAAACCAGACAAGAGAAACAGTAGAACAGTGTTTGTTTGAAGCTAGTATTGAGCTACCTTGTTTTTCTATAGAGGTAAACCTATATGTAGCACCCTTAGGATCCCATGATGTTATCCTAGGAATGAACTAGCTTTGGAGATATAAAGCCAAGGTAAACTACCATGCCAAAATAATAGAATGCTTAGATGATTTTGGTAACCATGTGATGTTGTAAGCAATACCTAGGGAAGTCAAGTTGTGTCAAATCTCTGCCATGCAATTGCTTAGGGCTAAGAAGAAAGGATTCAATATCTTTGTAGTTAAGATGGAAAAGCTTGAAGATTATAAAGAATTTAACTCTCAGTATGGTCTTGGAAACTATGGACCACAAAGTTACCAATAAATGGAGGAAGGTGAAATGATGGAAACTGGAGAGACATATATGGAAATATATCCTATCTTATGAAAGTTTTTCAGATGTGTTCTAGGAGAATTACCTAGATTACCATCGAAAAGGGTATTCTATTTCTTTATTGATATAGTGATATGATCTAAACATATTTCCAAAGTGTGTTACAGAATGACAATTGAGTTAATGGAGCTTAAGAAACAAATAGATCAACTGTTATCTAAGGGATTGATAAGACCTAGTGTATCACCTTGGGGAGCATCAGTAATATTTGTGAAAAAGAAGGATGATACTTTGTGATTTTTCATAGATTATCAGATGCTTAACAAAGCTACGGTAAAGAACAAGTATCAATTGCCATGCATTGATGATCTTTTTGATCAAATATGAGGAGTTGTTATATATTCTAATATTGATCTACGATTTGGATACCACCAATTAAGAATCAAAAATGAGGAAATCTTCAAGATTTATTTCAAAACCAAATATGGGAATTATGAATTTATAGTTCTACCATTTGGACTAACTAATGTGCCAACAAAATTTATGAACCTAACGAACAACGTATTTAGGGATTTCCTAGATAAGTTTTTTCTGGTTTTCTTAGATGATATCCTAATTTATTCAAAGAATGAGGAGGATCATTACAAGCACTTGGAGATAGTTCTACAATAATTGAGAGAACATAAGTTGTATGGGAAACTCTCTAAATATACCATCTTTCAAAAGAAACTGTAGTATAGTGGACACATGATCTTAGAAGATGGTATCTTAGTTGATCCACCCAAGATCAAGGTGTTGCTAGAATGACCAGTGCCCAAAAATGTCTCTAAGGTAAGAAGATTTATGGGTTTGGTGGGATATTATAGGAAGTTTGTTGAAAATTTCTCCAAGATATACTTTCCAATTACTTCTTTGTAGAGAAAAGGGGAGAAGTTTGAGTGGAGATAAAAATTCCAAGTAGCGTTTAATCTACTCAAGAAGAAGTTAACTACTGCTCCAATTTTGAGAGTATTAGATCCTAATGGTGACTTCACTATTATCATTGATGCATCAGGACAAGGTTTAGCTAGAGTATTAATGTAAGAAAGGAAAGTAATTTCTTATGAATCAAGGAAGTTGAAACCATATGAATAGAATTATGCATCACATGATCTAGAGTTAGTAGCGATGGTCCATACATTACAGATGTCGAGGAATTACTTGTTGGGAAATCCCTTTGAGATGAAGACCAATCATCACAGATTGAAATACCTATTCACTCAAACCTAATTTGAATGCATGTCAGAGAAGATGGTTGGAGTTGATATTTAATTATGACTTCAATATCAGCTAGTACATCAAAGGAAAATAAAATTGGGTTTCTGATGCCTTAAGTCATAGATATCATATTATCTCAATAGTAATAATCCAATCTTACTTTAAAGGCCAAGTATTACATAAATGCAAAGAGGATGAGTACTACACTCCAGTTAAGCAAGCACTCATGAGAAATCCACAAGATGCAAGGTATGAAGGATTCATTTTGAACCCAATGGATTGCTTAGGTATAAAGGGAGAATTTATCTATTTAACTTAGAAGAGTTAAGAAACTTGGTATGGAAATAAGTTATTTAAGTACCCTACTTTGGACATCTTGGTGTGACGAAAATGTTGGCCGATGTGAAGTCGTTATATTTTTGGATAGGAATGAAAGCTGATGCTACTAGATTTGTGAATAGGTGCCTAGAATGTCAAAGGGTGAAAGCTGAACATCATCATCCTATAGGTTTACTGTACTCGTGACATAATATTTCAAAGAGTAAGTGGCAAGTCATAAGTATGGACTTTGTGCAAGGATTGCCTATGTCAAGGAATAAGAACAATGCCATTCTTGTGGTAGTGGACAATCTTACTAAGGTAGCACATTACATACTTGGGAATCTAACTGATGGAGCTTCTATTATAGCTCAAAAATTCGTTTAAGAGGTGTTTAGACTCCATGGAATTCCTAAGAAGATTATCTCAAATAGGGATGCACATATGACCTCAAGGTTCTAGCAAACCTTATTTTTTGCACTTGGGACTTAACTAAATATAAGTTCAACATATCATCTAGAAACAAATGTACAAACAGAAAGGGTGAATCAAGTTCTTGAAGACCTACTCAAAATTTATTACATGGATCAACAATACAAACAAGAAGATTTCTTGCCTTTATTGGAGTTTTCTTATAACAATTCCTACCATTCTACAATAAATATGGCTCCTTTCAAAGAATTATATGGTTGAAAGTGTCGAAGCCCTATAAGTTGGGATAAACCTGAGGATGGGGCGAATCTTGGGCTAGAGATGTTGGATGAAATGTAAGAATGGGTTAGGATTTTTAAGCTAAGATTAGTTGAAGCCAATGATAGACATAAAATATATGCAGATGCAAAGCGAGTACCTCAAAATTTTGTAGTAGGAGATAAGGTGTTGTTAAGGGTAAAACCTCATTAGAGTTATATCAAGTTTGGAAAGTCATCCAAACTAGCTCCACACTATGTAGGACCTTTTGAAATTCTTGAGGCATTGAATCCTATAGCTTACCGAATCACATTGCCACCAGCTCTTGCCCAGATGCACAACATCTTTCACATTCCTTACCTAAATAGGTATATACCAGGAGATAATAATGTAATTTATTAGAATGCTTTATAGGTACAAGACACTGGAGTGGTAACAATTGAGCCTATCAAGGTGCTTGGGATGCATAATCTTCACTTGCATAATAGGGAAGTTCTATAGTGCAAAATTTAGTGGGACCAGTATGCAGAAGATTCTACCACTTGGGAAGACCATGCTGAGATGTAGCAAAATTTTCCACATGTTTTACATGCTTATGAAAGTTCTTGTTCAAAACAATGTTGTTCACTTGTTTAGTTTATGTTTTCTACATAAAATCATCAGGGATGATGATTCATAGGGGGGAGTATGTCACACCCCATTGTGTGTTTACCTATTTACTATTACTATGTTAGGGTAAATTATTGCATATGTGAATGTATTTAGAATTATGATTGAAAATATATGTGGTTTCACTTTGCTTATCAGAGAATTGTGAATGAATGTTTATTTCATTTATTGTTATGTGATGAAATGCATGTAAGGAATTAATGGTTACTGAATTTGATATTTTAACTAAGAAATGTATTATGTAAATTATTGTTTAGATGAATGGATGACTACCATGAAATATGTTAAGTTGGAAGTAGGTTTATAATCAATCCTCTGAAAGTGATGGGAAGTATCACTCAAGAGAAGAACTTGGTCAGGTAAACTTCAACGAAACATAATTGAGATTGCACACACACACTCACAATAGAAAGGTTGAGTCAATTCATAGTGTTGGGAATTGGTAAGTGTTAGTGTGAAAGGTGTACTTTATCTAAATAGTTCATTTCCTAGCTAGTTCTCCACTAAATTCTTCATCACACTAGCTTAACTTTACATAGGGATAAGGTGGTTAAGATTTAATGATATGATTTGTTAGACCTCATAGGAGGACAAAACTTGTCATAATATGGTTGCATCTATCTCCCCCCTTTTCCTATATAACCAAGGCATTCTCTTTGTAATATCACACTATTTCATCCACACTCTCAAGCTCATAGAAGCTTTTCATTCTCTTGAGAGGAATACAGTGTATTTTTTCTCATCTCTTGTTTCTGTATTTTCTTTCCTTTGGTCATTTGTATATTGCGTAGGCTATTTAGCTAATCTTACATGGTATCAAAGCAAGAATAAGTTGTGGGTTAGCAATATTTTAGGAAATTTGGGAGTGTAGAGCTATTCTATTTAAAAGACTAAGTATGCTTTTCTCTTGCATCCTTGGATGATCTAGAGAATTAGAAAAGTGTGGAGTAAATATCATTTTTTAGGGGGTTCATACACTGATTTTCTAGTTGTAAACCTTTTTTGAAGCTTCCTGGAGAAATTATGAACTCACCATTGAGTCGAGAGCAGCTGAGAAAGTCAAATTTTTCCTTTATTTCGTCTAAATCAGAAACTAAAGGCCAAATCTGTAGGAATTTGAAGCAGAAAGTTCATTGCCAAATCCAACAAGGAACTACCATTTCCGACCATTCTAGGTCATCCAACCCTACTATCGCATTTAGAAGGCCCGAGAAAGCTAAAATTATTTTTTTATTTTTCAATTTTAGTTGATTTTGCAATTTTATTTTATTTTTCATCCAAGCTTTATTTTTTTTAAAGAAAAAGTAAAAAAAAAAATTAGTGGTTGTGCATAAATCCCATAAATATTTCTTTGTTGGTTGTCATAATTGTGGGGACCCATAAACACCATATCTTTATTTGGCCTCATAAAGTTATTTAAAAATCTTCTTCACTTTTTTATCAAGTAAACTTTTATTTGTTGCAGCCTTCTTAAAGGCTCTTAAAATCCCATTTAAGTTTTATAAAGTAAACTTTATTAAAGGATTTTATTTAAAGCCCCATGTGGGATGAAGGGGAGGCTAAGACCCCCCCCCACTAATAACTAATTTTATTATTTTTTTAAAAATAACTTTTAAAAAGATTTATAATTAAAGCTCAGGTGGGGTGTGGGGAGGCCTTAGTGTTGGATGTTGCTGATATGTGGTTGTCATTGATGTCAACACTATTGGCATTAATGTCTTGAAGGTTGTATATGTTGAAGATATTGAGAAAATTGTAATAAAATAAGTTGTAGGTTGTCGGTGGTGCAGTGAAGTTCAGATTAGCCAACAACATAGCTAGCTCAGTATATTGATAAAATATTGTGGATTAAAGGGTTTATTTTCGAGTATATCTAGTTTATCCACATGAAGTTTCAGAGGTTCGCATGAAGATTTGATCGAGTTATGAATATTTGTGTTCTGACAGTTGTTCTGTTGCTTCAGCTGGTGTTCCTGAAAGAAGATGATGTGATTCTAGTAATGTTGAGTGTTTCTGATGCTTCCATGGTGATTCATGATGCTTGTGAATGTTTCTAGATCATGCTCTATCTTTCTTTTTGATCTGCATTGATCGTTGTGATCGTGATTGGTGATTTTCTTCTGTTTGTTCATGTTTTTCATGTTCATGGCTGACAGGGTGATTGTAGCGTGTTGTGGATCTACGTGGCATAATTCTTGAAGGTGTTTCAAATTTTAGGATGTTATTTTGGGTCCTTACTAAGTTGTGGATAATGTAATTTGATTTGCATTGAAAATTGCTTATGATTTGGGTCGACAGTTTGTACATATTTTATGTTTTGTTGAGCCGACATGTAATTGATGTTATTCTTGGTTGCGGATATATATGATCAATTGCTTATACCATTTGGATGTAAGGAGAAGCAAGGTGTGTGAGTTCTTTGTGTGAATAATTTTCTAATCTTTTGAGAGAAGAAGTAAAGTGTGAAGAAGAGTGAGCAGATGTTTATGTGCTTAACCAAAACTCTAATCGGGCATTAGCATATGTTATTTTCTTAGTTCAAAATCCTTCGGATGTAATCTAAATGTTTTTGTAATACAATGTGTCTTCCTTTGGGTAGTAATCCTTTTCGTATTTGACCAATGAGCTCTAGGCAGTGTGCTTGAATTCATGTGCATTCCCATTCATATTTCTTTTATACTTTTAACAGGGTATAATCTTGTGGACTAACCTCCACCATGGTTTTTCCCCTGATAGGGTTTCCATGTAAAAAAAATTTGTTGTGATGTGATGATGGTTTATGCTTTCATGTTTATTTATCAGATCTAAGAATAAGTTTAATTTGTATAATTTATGTGACAAATGATTCACCCCCCCTCTCAGTTGTTTGACCTTGTGTTGCCAAAAATTGGTATCAGAGCCAATTTCCTCATAAGGAGTTTAATAGCTTGAGGTAATCTAGGATGGCAACATATAAGAAGGATAGTCTGAGATTTGATGGAAAAAATTATTCTCTATGGAAGACTCCAATGGAGTGTCATCTGAGATGCATTGGTGAACCTTTTTGGAACATTACAAAGAATAGGTATATAATCTGATAGAATGGTCCTTCTACTATAGATGAGATTAAGGATATCAAGTACAATATCAAGGCTAAGGAAGCTTTCTTGAGTGCTCTAAATGATTCTGAGATGAAAAATGTGATGGATCTGAAGACTGCTTATGAGATCTGGAAAAAGTTGGAAACTTTGTATGAAGGTGATGCCAATGTGAATATTGCTAAGCTGCAAAGTCTGAAGGGGAAATATGAAACGTTAAAAATGGGTGAAGATGAGAACACCACTTATTTTATGTAGAGAGTGAGCAAACTTGTGTGTAGTATCAAATGTGCTGGTGGAACATTGTATGAATCAAAAATTGTTGCTAAAGTGCTCAAATCCTTGCCTACTGCATACGAACACAAAGTTGTTGCTATTGAGGAGATCTAGACCGTGACAAATGTAACAAGAGACATGTTGATTGGTAAGCTCGATGCTTTTGAGTTAAGTGAGTTTGGTGATTCTCTTCCTAAGAAAAAATCTTCATTCAAAGCTACTATCTCTGGAAAAGATAAGCAGAGATATGATCCAAGAGAAATTTCTTCTAGAAACTTGTCCAAGTATGAGCAAGAATTGAGAGAGATTGAAGAAGAAGAGAGAAAACTAGATGAGCTTGAAGTGCTTGTTTTCAAGAGAGTACCCAGAGGAGAAGGTAAGTATAAAGGGAAATTTCCTCTTAAATGTTTTTCTTGCAATAAGATAGGTCATTTTTCCTCAAGGTGTCTAGAAAGAGTTCTTAAGCCAAAACCTAAGAAACCTAGATTCCAAAGAAAGTATTATTATGTTGTTGATGAAGGTGTGACAGATGATGAATCTGATAAAGGGAATGTAAGTGAAGATGAATGGGTATTTATTGCTATCAAGGAAAATAATCTGGTACCTATTGAATCTGGTAGTTGTGTAATGAATGTGGAGAAAGCTCTAGCTTCTAAAGTTGAAGAAAAAGATGAATGGGTGATTGAAAGTGGATGCTATCATCACATGACAAGTGATAAAAGTAAATTTGTGAGCTTGGAAAAGTATTATGGTGGTGCTATAAGATTTGGTGATGACAAAGCTGGTGTAATCCATGGAAGAGGATCCATTTCTCTTGATGGTAAGAATAATACTGATGATGTTCTATATGTGGAAGGTTTGAATCATAATCTTTTAAGTGTTGGACAGATGGTTGACAAGGGATAAAATCTTCAATTCATGGATGGAAAGTGAAGAATATTGGGGAGTTCCAAAAATGTGATTGCATCTGGTATGAAAACAAAAGGTAATATCTTTCAACTAAGTACTGCTACTAAAGTTGTATGATTGCTCAAGTTGATGAAAGTTGGTTATGGCATAGGAGATTGTGTCATGTAAACTTTGACAATATTATCAAGATAAGTTCTACTCAGGTAGTGAGAGATCTTCCTGAGTTGATAAAACCTACTAATACCATATGCAAGGAATGTTAGTTAGGGAAGCAAACTAGAATTTCATTTCAGAGCAAACAACATTATTCAAATAAAGTGTTGGAGATTGTGCATACTAATCTATGTGGTCCTTCTAGAGTTAGAAGCCTACAAGGAGACAAGTATTTCATGTTACTTATTGATGATTACTCTAGATTGATGTGGGTTACTTTCTTAAGGGAAAAATCTGAAGCTCTAGAGAAATTCAAGATCTTTAAGGATATGGTTGAGACAAAGATAGGTATGAAGATTAAATGTATGAGATCAGATAGAGGTGGTGAATTCACTTCCAGTGAGTTTAATTCTTTGTGTCAAGAGCATGGGGTAAAGAGACAATTATCCACCTCGTGGACCCCTCAAAACAATGGAGTTGTGGAAAGGAAGAACATGACAATTCTAGATGTTGCTAGGACTATGATGGAAGGAAATGTTCTGCATATCTACTAGAGAGAAGCTGTGAGTACTGTTGTTTACACTCTCAACCGGGTACATGTCAAAGGTGATACTGGTAAGACTCCTTTTGAGCTATGGTTTGGTCATAAACCTACTATTAAATACTTCAAAATATTTCAGAGTAGATGCTATATCAAAAGAGATGAAGATATAGGAAAGTTTGGTGCTAAAAGTGGTGAAGGAATCTTTCTTGGTTATTCCACTAAAAGTAAAGCCTACAAGTGATACAATAAGAGATTGAGGAAAGTAGTTGAAAGTGCTAATGTCAAGGTTGATGAAGACACAGTTAGACCATCATGAGCCTATGGATATGATTCAAATGATTAGAATAATAGTTTATATAAAGGAAAGAAAGTTCAGACTTCAAATCAAGTTCAGATCATTTCAGTGAATCAACAAAATCAAGAGGAAGAAACTAGTGAAAGTGTAGAAGTGAGATCACAAGAGCCAAAAGTTAAAGAACATCCTAAGACTCCAAGGTATGTAAGACTAAATCATTCAGAAGATCACATTATAGGTGATAAGAACAAAGGTGTTCAAACTAGGAAATATTGCAGAAGAATATTATTTGATTTCAAAGACTGAGCCTAATAGTGTCAATGAAGCATGCAAAGATGAACATTGGATGGAAGCAATGAAATAAGAACTACTGCAAATTGAGAAGAATGATACATGAATTCTTGTTCATAGACCTAAGGACAAAAATGTAATTGGAACTAAATGGGTCTTTCAGAACAAACTAAATGAGCAAGGTGAAGTTGTTAGAAACAAAGAAAGACTTGTTTGTAAGGATATTCTCAGATGGAAGGAATTGACTTTGAAGAAACATTTTCCCCTATTGCTAGGATTGAAGCTGTGAGACTATTTCTTGCTTATGTTGCTTACAAAAACTTCAAGGTTTATCAGATGGATGTTAAGTCAACATTTATAAATGGTGAAATGGAAGAAGAAGTTTATGTTGAGCAACCTGATGAATTTCAATTGATTGATTAGGGAGATATGGTTTGCCGGTTGAAGAAAGCATTGTATGGACTTAAGCAAGCCCCAAGAGAATGGTATGCCAGATTGGATAATTATTTGTTGAAGCTTGGATTAAATAAAGGTGCTGCTAATAGTAATTTGTATTTCAAGATTGATCATGATAAAGATTTGATTGTTGAAGTCTTTGTTGATGATACCATTTTTTGAGGAGATGACAGTTTGTGCATGAAGATTGGTGATGAGATGCAAAGTGAGTTTGAGATGTCTATGATTGGAAAAATGAAATTCCTTTTTGAATTGCAAATTAATTAGCTAGATAAAGGGATCTTCATATCTCAGTCCAAGTATGTGAAAGAATTGCTAAATAAGTTTGGTATGGAAGATTCAAAGCTAGTTGGTACACCTATGGTGACTGGATGTAAGTTGACACAAGATGATGATTCTCCTAAAACAAATTAGACTAGATACAAATCCATGATTGGTGGATTGCTCTATTTGACTCAAACAAGACCTGATATCATGAATGTTGTATGCATTGTTGCAATATTTCAAGTTGATCCTAGGGAATCTCATGTGACAGCTATGAAGAGGATTTTCAAATACTTGAAGGCGACAGTTGATTTTGGCCTATGGTATCCTAAAGAATATGATCTTACTTTGAGTTATTTTACTGATGCTAATTGGGCAAGAGATGTGGATGATAGAAAAATTACTAGTGGTGGTGCATTTTTATTGGGAAAGAAGTTGATTTCATGATTAAGTAAAAAGAAAAATGCCATTTATTTATCTACTACAAAGGCATAATACATTGTTGCTGCTAACAATTGTACTCAAGTATTGTAGATGAAGCATATGTTGAAAGATATCAGAGTTGTGTATGCTGAACCTATTGCTATATTATGTGATAATTCAAGTGCAATTAACATTTTTAAGAATTTGTTGCTGCATTCAAAAACCAAGTATATATCTATCAGGTTTCACTTTTTGAGAGAGAAGGTGGGTGAAAAGGAAGTCAGATTGGAGTATGCGCCCACTAAGGAACATATTGCAGATATCTTTACTAAGCCTTTTCCTAAGGATACTTTTTAGTATCTTAGAGGGAAGCTAGGGATGACTACCCCTCCAAATCAAAATTAAGGAGCATTGACTTGCATCAATCTGTGCATTTCATAGTCATATCTTGATCTAGATTGATGTTGTGGTGGTTGCTACTCAAGGGGATTAGTTAGATGTTAAGAAATGTGTTCATAGCTTGTGTGGAGCGAGATAATGTGTATCTTTGTCATTGATTTCAAAGGGGGAGAAGGGTCATGTCAAAAAATATGAAAGAGTTAAGGAGAAAAAGAGTCAAAATCTAAGGGGGAGAAAGTGCTAAGAGGAAGTGTCGCTCATGGGTATGTGCAGTATCATCATGGAAAAAACTTGCCCTTAAGTGGAGAAAAATTTAGAAAAATCAGAGGTAGGCAACTTGACATAAAAATTTGAATAGGTTATCTATATTATTTCAAAAATATGTAATAATAGAATATGTAGAAAATTGAATGTAGTTTCTAAACTACTAGGTTTATTTAAAAAAAGAAAAAATTAATTTGTTGAAAATTTGAAGTTTCAATGCAGTAGTATTAAATTTTAGGGAAAAAATAAGTAGGTATTTTTCTAACCACCCTAACCACAATAAAATGATAATATTGGGTATGTGCAGGATCATCATGGAAAAAACAGGCCCTTAAGTGGCAAAAAATTTAGAAAAATCAGAGTTAGGCAGCTTGACATAAAAATTTGAATAAGTTATCAATATTATTTCAAAAATATGTAAGAATAGAATCTATAGAAAATTAAATGTAGTTTCTAAACTAATAGGTTTATTTAAAAAAAATCTATTTAGTGAAAATTTGAAATTTCAATGCAGTAGTACTTAAATTTATGGGAAAAAATATGAAGTGTTTGTCTGTCTGACCGCCCTAACCACAATAAAATGATAAATTTTTTTATAAGATTTTAGAAATAAGTAGAGGACTCATGTCCCAATGTGATGCATGTTTTTTTGTAATTTTTTTCCAAGTAAATAATTAATTATGAATTTTTATTACAACTTTTAAAAAATATAAAAAAACGTATGTCTGACCACCGTAACTTGGTCAAAACTTCATGAAATTCAATTTTTCTTTTTTAATCCTATAGTATGCGAAGAATAGAATGTGACACATGATTCAAATTCAAAAATATGATATTGTTTGAAAGATATAGACGTTTTTCAATCAGCCTATCAATCAGGACTTTAGTCATAATTCAAATAGAAAATGAATGATAATTATATATTAAATTCAAAATGAAGCATAATTTATATTGGTGGAAATATTAGAATCTCCTTTAAAAACCCTTTTCGTTTCATCAATTTTGGGTAAAAAAAGTTGACAGCCACATAGCCTATACATACCCATCATATCGCCACTTTTTGGTCCATCATGATCCTGCACATACCTTGATGATGTTTTTCGCATCATGTGTTGCCATCAATGCCAAAGGAGGAGATTATTAGATGTTGCCGACATGTGGTTGTTATTGATGTCAACACTATTGGTATTAATGTCTTTAAGGTTGTATATGTCGAGGATATTGAGAAAATTATAATAAAATAAGTTGTAGGTTGTCAGTGGTGCAGTAAAATTCAGTTTAGCCAACAACATGGCCAACTTAGTATATTGATGATAAAAGGTTGTGGATTAAAGGGTTTTTTTTTAGTATATCTAGTTTATCCACGTGAAGTTTCAGAGGTTCGCATAAAGATTTGATCGAGTTATGAATATCTATGTCCTAACAATTGTTCTGTTGCTTCAACTGGTGTTCCTAAAAGAAGATGATGTGATTCTAGTAATGTGGAGTTTTGTGGATTCTTCTATGGTGATTCATGATGCTTTTGTATGTTTCTAGATTGTTCTCTATCTGTGTTGTTGATCCGCATTGATCGTTGTGCTCACGATTGGTGATTTTCTTCTATGTGTTCATGTTTTTCATGTTCATGGCTGATAGGGTGATTGTAGCATGTTGTGGATCTACGTGGCATAATTTTTCAAGGTGTTTCGAATTCAAGGAGGTTATTTTGGGTCCTTACTATATTGTGGCCAATGTTGTTTGATTCGTATTGAAAATTGCTTATGATTTGGGCTGACAGTTTGTACACATTTTATATTTTGTTGAGCCAACATGTAATTGATGTCATTCTTGGTTGCAGATATATATGATCGATTGTTTATACCATTTGAATGTAAGGAGAAGTGAAATGTGTGAGTGCTTTGTGCGAATAATGTTATAATATTTCGAGAGCAAAAGTAAAGTGTGAAGAAGAGTGAGAAGATGTTTATGTGCTTAACCAGAACTGTAATCAGGCATTAGTAGATGTTATTTTCTTAGTTCAAAATCCTCTGGATCTAATCTGAATGTTTTTGTAGGATGGTGTGTCTTCCTTTGGGCAGTAAGCCTCTTTTTATTTGAGTAGTGAGCTCTAGGCAGTATACCTAAATGCATGTGCATTCCCATTCATATTTATTTTATAATTTTAACAGGGTATAATCTTGTGGACTAACCTCCACCATGGTTTTTCCCTTAACAAGGTTTCCATGTAAAAAAATCTTGGTATTATGTGTATTTCTGATGTGGTGATTTATGCTTTCATGTTTATTTATCAGATCTGAGAATAAGTTTAATTTGTATAATTTATGTGACAATTGATTCACCCCCACCCCTCTCAGCTTGTTTTCCTCATGCTTGCCAACACTTAGGCCCCCACAAAATGAAAAAATTAATGTTTTTTAATATTTAAAAACAAACAAAAAAATCATGTTTTTAAGTATTTTTTTTAAAGTTTTTTTTTTTCAATAAATTTTCGTAGTTGCTTTAAAAAAATAAAAATTTAAAAGTTTTTAATAGTTTTTGTTAAAGTTTTTTTATTTAACTTTGTTATTGAATTTTAATAAAAATTATAAAATAAAAAATGAATTTTCTTTATTAATATTTTTAGTAATGTTTTTTAATTAAATTTCAAATAAGTTTTTTTAAAAAAACAATTTTTTCTTTAATAAGCAAATTTGTAAAAAAAAATTTCTTATTGATCGTCGAGCTTTGCATTGTACCATTCAGGGCAATATTCCATTCAATAGCCAATAGGGGCCAGTTGTTCCTAACATGATGAAAACATCCCAATTGGAGGGAATATTTACTAGTCACATTTGTTTGTCAACTTTGCAGTTGATTTCTACTTGGCTTCTTCATCAAAGTTTCCATATTTGTATTATTGATGTTGTCCAAAAAATATTGTATGTAAAAGATGTAAATGTAGTGAAATAAAGTGCCACAATCTTGTCACTTAAGTGTAATATACCAACTCTTTCATATTACAAGCCTCTTAGGATTGATATATGTATCAATTGTTAGTTCCTATATACACAATGAATGCAGTGGCTGGTTACCCATGCATTTCAGTGTGATGGACTAGATACCATATAGACACTCTTGTTAAGAAAGAAATCTCCTTGTATTCAAAGGGTTAGGTTCTACATCTAGAGACTTGGTACCTATATTTTCAACTAATATTTAGTTGATTAGTGTCCAAAATCAGTGATATTGATGTATACTATGTACCAAATCTGAAATTTCAAGCATTCGAGAGTATCCAATTGATACTTGTGCAATTGTCTCTTTGATTATGATCTTATTTTTATTCCAGTGTGGGATTCATCAGCAATTTTTCATCGACAGTTACAACATCATCTATTTTTTGGAGTTTGGACATTGGTGGTTAGGCTCGTTTTGTTCCCAATGGGCTTTCTCCTTTCTTATTTTTGTAAATGGTTACATTTAGATTTTCTTGCTCCATCTTCACATTTATATGCTTTCATAGTGATAGATTCTACAAATACTCATGGGTTCACAATTTCAACTCAATTTCCATTCATGTTGACATCTTTTGTAGTGGTACCTGATTCCTTATATCAGTGCTTTTCATCATTTGACATCTTTTGGAGTAGCATTTAGATGAATTATTGTCATCTTTACTCGATGCTCTACATTGGTCTTCACATTGTTGTACATTGTTACTTTCTTCAATTAAGATTGGGGCCCCCAACATTGTGAAATTTGAACCAATTCCTTTTGGGAATGGGAATATATCATGCATGTATCATTTTCTTCCTAAGGGGAGGAATGTTGTTCAATGATTTTGGACTATCTTCGAAGTTCTTTGTCGAGCATCCACCATCAACGTAGGATATTGTATATTCGTGGGGGGTTCACTTGATCTTCTCTATTTTTTCTCTCTTATGGGGTGAAATTTTCCTCATATGGGGTCTTGTCCTTCACATTTTCTTGAGAGAATTTTTTACTATTTTCTCTCTTTTGGAGAGGAGTTTTTGTCCCATTGGGTTTTCTCCTTTTCTCTATTTATGATAGATTTATATGTGCATGGGTACCTCATCAGGCCTAGTAACCAAGACCCATATTTGCATCTTTTGTATTGTATACTTCTCCCTAAGTTGCACTTAAGGGGGGTGTTAGTGTGAAAGGGGTACTTTATCTAACTAGTTCATTTCCTAGGTAGTTCTCCACTAAAGTCCTCTTCAGACTAGCTTAACTTTACATAGGGATAAGGTGGTTGAGCTTTAAAGAGATGAGTTGTCACACCTTAGAAGATGACAACACTTGTCATAATTTGGTTACATCTATATTTCCCCTTGACCTATATAACTAAGGAATTCCCTTTGTAATATCACACCATTTTATTCCAATTCTCAAGCTCATAGAAGCTTTGCATTCTCTTGAGATGAATATAGTGTATTCTTTCTCATATCTTATTTTTTTATTTTCTTTCCTTCAAGCATTTGTATCTTAGGTAGGCTATTTAGAAAATCTTATAGTAAATACATAAGATATATATACATAGAATTTATATGTATAAATATGCATGTTGATGATAGCCATACATGTAAGACTACACGTACATGAGAGTAAATACATAGATGTACCTATGCACGTTTATGGAAGGGTTGCTTATGGGCATGGCGACATTGTTAGGACAATGGGACATGTATGCATATATATATATATATATATACATATATATATATACATATATATATGTATATATATATGTATATGTATATATATATGTATATGTATGTATGTATATATATATTTATATATATATATACATCACATGTATATATATCTATAAAAAAGATAGTAATTGTTTATATGTTTGATTGTTTAATCGAACATATATATATATATATATATATATGAGATATACACATATATACATATGTATAAGTATGTAAATATATGTATGTATGTATACATACATACATACATACATACATATATATATATGCAAGTGATATTATATATGAAATGTTAACTCAAGATCTTGTTCACTCGAATGTGAAGTAGAATATTTAGACAAACTTATTTTTCAATATATATATATATATATATAGATATATATTGAGATATACATACATAATATATATATATATATATATATATATATATATATATTGAGATATACGGCTTATACATTACATTACATTGCTATTGTTATTGGGTTATTATATATATATATACATACATATATATATATATATACATTATTATTATATATTATTACATATATATATATATATATATATATATATATATATATATATATATATATGCTATATATATATATACATGTATGGTTGATCTACATGATAAAGGACGATTTAAAGTATAAGTTGTATGGCTGATTTAATATGAATGTAGTGCTATTTTTAAGCACCACAATACCAAGTAGTGAAACGCATTTTATCCATATGGATAATAGTTGGTGGAAACATAAATATTAAGTATGTTGTGCAAATAGTTTAAAGCAAATGAAATATATGATGCAAACTATGTTAATAGACATGCTAAGACAAGCACTAAGCAGTGTTATTTGTAGGGAAGTCAATTCACTTTATATGTGTCAATTACCCAGTTTATGACTAAGTTGATTGTTAAGTGTGTTGCTAAATGAATATTGACTGATTCCTCTATTAAACCGTACACTTGAGAATGGGGATGTGCTATAAAATTGGTGCCATATTATGAACTCTCTGATTCCTTTAGAAGTCTTTCATGCTTGGAAAATGATTCACTATATTATTAAACATGTGCATTGTGAAATAGTCAATTTGTTGTGGCAAGCATATAGTCAATCTATTGTGTTATTTCAGTGAGTAATAAGATAGAAGTCTTCCACCTTTCCTTTGTTAAGATGAGTCATTGGTTTATTGTTGAGATGTGTCATTGATTAAGAATAGGCTGAAGAAGCTAGTTTTTGGGTATATATATGAGGAAATCTCACTTGATTTACTTACAGTTACTCTTTGTGTCACTACATTGCTCTATTATGCTATGTATTTCATTGAGAGAGTTTTCTTATTTTCTCTAAGTTATTGTGAGGAATTTAGTGAGAGAGATTGAAAGAGTTTGTTGCTAAGTTGGTTCTAAGAGGAGGCTAAGCTTGGAATCCAATGGTCAATTGGAATAATCATATATCAAGCATGAGATTCTAATCTCTTTATATTTTTATCTTTATCATAAAAGATTGACTACCTTGTGTGTTTCAAGTAGAATTGACAATAGGTTGCATAAATTAGAGAGATAGTCTATTTTGCTTGTAGGAAAGGAAAAGACATATTGCTATGTTTTTCTTACAAGTGTTTGTAATTACTCCATATTAAGGGGGATTTGAATGTCATCTTTAGTATTATATACTAGGCTTGATGAAATGGGAATAGCTTGTTAAGTTATTTATGCAAAGTTAATTTGTAGACTTAGAAAGCCCATATGTTATACCTGGGATTAGATGGTCCATTGAAGGAGGGAAAATTATGTTTATGCTTTTTGGTTAGAAATACCATTATGTCTTGGGGAAAGGGAATAGGTTGTTTATGAGGTTAATGACTACCTATCAAAGGAAATTACCTATGCATAGTTTACAATGGCCTAAAGTAAAATCAAGCTTGAGTAG
>VDFB02165514.1:0-10970 GCA_007258455.2 Sequoia sempervirens | reverse complement strand
AATTTGCTACAAATTATATTCTTACATATTTTTGAAATAATATAGATAACTTATTCAAATTTTTATGTCAAGTTGCCTAACTCTAATTTTTTTGATTTTTTTGCCACTTAAGGGCCTATTTTTTCCATGATGATCTTGCACATACCTTTCCATTAAACTAATTCATCATCAAGGTTCTATATTCACTTACCCTATGTACCATTCTTTTGCATCCAAAACATTGACCAATAAAAGGACTAGGAACTGATTCATCCTACTCCTACATTTTGTTGCCTTGTGACCAAAATTTATTGCATGAAAAATAAGTTGCATTAAAAGAAGGATACCTTTGTGCATTACGTTGTCTCACCGGAGGTCTCCTAGAAATGTTCTTTGAATTTTCTTTCGGATTTCCTTTATTCAGAGTCTTCTGATTGTTCAAAGTCTTGGAACTTTCACCGATATCATTTCCCAGACCACCTTTGTCTTTACTCATTTTTTGTCCTACAATCAATTCATCAAGCCTATTTGAGATAGATTTGAAATTTTTTTCACTAAGTTTTTCCTTCTCCAAATCCACTTTTAGGTTCAAAAATTCTTGTTCAAGCTTGGTGCAATCTTCAAACTTGCTTTGTACCAACTTGTTCATAAACTCTTCAATTTTTTTCTTCTCCTCTACTTGTACTTTCAAACCAAAAATATCTTCATTAGCCTTCTTCAACTGATCAGTTACTTCCTTATGCCTATCTTTGAACTTTTTCAATTGCTCCTTTAATTTCCACACACATTCATTTTCCCCTTCAATATTCTCTTTTAGATCTATGCTTTCTCTTTCAACTTTGTCAAGATCCTCAAGTGTAGTCCAAAGCTACCCTTTATCATTCATTTCTTCCATCTTCAGGATCTCCCTCAAGCTGTTAGGCCTTTCTAGAGGAACCAGGCTCTAATACCAATTGTTAAATGTCTAAGATACTAAGAGTGGGGGTGAATCAGTATCTTCTTAAATTTTCTGATCATATACCATCCAATTATTCCAATGTACACAATAGCAAAGATAAGTCAAAGCATTAACAAAAAATGAAATCATAGAACACATGAACACTAAGATTTTCTATAAGGAAAACCCAACATGGGAAAAACCACATTAATTGTTAGCTCACAATATAGTATAATTAGTTATAAGATATTAAAAAATAGGTGGCTCACTACCAGGACTAACTGTCTAAAAACAAAGGCTCACTGCCTACATGATTACAATAACAAAAATGGCTTATAGCCAAAAAATGAACTGATAGAGTACACCTAGTGAGTGTAGATTCAGTTCCAAATTCACTTTTCTTCACATTCACATTCACAATCACACCAAAATTACATTTTAAACTTCAAATATTATCCAATATATATATCTAATCTCTCTGCAAGCATCGTTTAGGTTGGCCTAATTAGATGCACTTCTTATTTACGAAAAATAACAATTGTCAGCTTCAAGATTTCACAAAATATTCTAAAAAGGTAATTCACACATCCAACATGCTTCATCAAGTTATTATAGGTCACACATATATCTGCATAAAAATGAATTCACCATTACACAATATATCCATGAAGTCAACCAAGGATAGACCTAATAGCACAATTGAAAACACTAGTGTAAGGCCAATACATCATACAAGAATTTAGATACATGACATCATGAAAGTACATGTTTTTGATGTCTACAAACCATTTCCCAAAACTATAAGCAATAGTAATCACCAACAAATAATTTCATACCAAAATACTGGAGGATGTAAGCAAAATATCAGTTCAAATACCAAACCAGAATATTGGAACAACTTCATTCTTGATCTTGCAATTATATATCATGGTGACATCAATGACAACAAAAAATAACAAAATGAGATGTTCTTCTTCATTTTTCCAATAGGAGAGGCCGATACTAGGGAAGAGGTTGGATATTATATGAGTGCATATTTCAAGGAGGTGCCTAATTGATGCAGGAGCATCTTGACAATGTCATGATTCTAGGAAGAAAATATTGAAGGTTGATCAATTTTTGATGTTTCAACATTGTTCAAGGGTCATTTAAGTCATTTTCCATGTATTAGAGTCATTAGGAGGTCATTGCGTCATATTTTTCAAAAAAATGTAAAATGATGTCAAAAGTTGTCACAAATATGCAAAAAAATGGTAAAGTTGCAAATGATGCAAACTTGGAATATGAAAGGTCATTTTGGCTCTAATTGTTTATAGGAAGTTATAAATTAGTTGGAATGTGAGGATTCATGATGTAATTCCTTTAAAAAGTCCTTTTAACCATTTTGGAAGATGTGGGTGGTTGTGAATAAGATTTTGATTAATGAAAGTTACTATTTCTTGCATTATTTCACAAAAAATCACTATGTTCTTGGTGTGTACAACCCTATATGGGCAAGAAGTGGTTTCTCATTGGTTTTAAGTGAGAAATATTTCAATTACCTTCCATCCTAACTTTTTTTCATGCAATTTGGTTTACATTTGAGCAAGCTATCGTCTTTTTTCTATAGAATGCTAAAACCCTGATTTAGGGTAAATAGAAACTTAAGATTTTATGTTTCTCGCATTTTAGCCATGGGAAAATTCTGATTTTTGGTGGAAATAATAATTATGGCATCTAATTTCATGTTCTAAAGGCTTTGGAGAAAAAGGTGAAGGGTAGAGTGAGCAA
This sequence comes from Sequoia sempervirens, assembly GCA_007258455.2. NCBI lineage: Eukaryota > Viridiplantae > Streptophyta > Pinopsida > Cupressales > Cupressaceae > Sequoia > Sequoia sempervirens. The sequence goes on along the minus strand of VDFB02165514.1, from coordinate 8,284 downwards.
GTTTGCAATTAATGTATGCAAATTGTGTCTTAATTCAGAAAATGGAGCAACCAAGTGAGTAAAGCCTTAGGGTTTGTGTAAAAATATTGGTAAATAGGATTTTGGTGTTTATAAAAGCATGTGTATGTTAAAACTAACATGTTCCAAGCATTTTTTGAGTGGGTTTAATTTTGGAGACATCAAAATCATTAAGCCTTGTTTGTAACCAAGCCTAAATAGGCCTAAAAGGGTAGGAACAATCATTATTTTGTGGTGTTGTTACAAAACAAAGTTGTCTCAAACTTATATATGTTTTTAAGAGTCTTAAAAGGTATCTAAAAATTTAGTTATAGTCTAAAGATAAGGTTTTCATTGAGAGATTTTATTGATAGTTCATATTTGGAGTGTTACTAGCTAAAAGACAGATTTAAGAGAAAGGGCATTAAGATGATGAATAAAGGTCCTGATATTGGATGTTTTGGGTGAGATTGAGTCTCTAATGATTTTGAAGAAGATTATTAAGTTTGTTTGGGTCTAATGAAGTTAAATTTCATATTTGTGCCTTTGTAGAAGTCATATTTTTGACTAGTTTTCTTGTGAATTTGAAGGAATAAAACGGATTGAGTCCCTGATTGTAAAATTTGTAATCATATGAGTGATGGATTCTTCCTTTGCATTGCATCAATTTGGTATCAGAGCTAGAAGGCTCTGGGAAAGGAGAGTTGGTTTTTGGTTCTATGGTTTTGTGTTGTGGTTGTGTGTAGGTTGAGAAGATAACTTGGTTGTTGCCAAGAGAAGGCAGAGAAAGTTGAGAGAAAGTGGAAGCAAGCAAAAGCTTGATTGAAGAGAAAAGATGAAGATATTGAAAATACATTTGTAGGCAAAGGAAGAAAGGAAGAAGATAAAGAGACAAGAGAAGATTTGTAGAGAGATAGTTGCAATAAAGCAAGAGATGAGAAGATTGGAAAAAGAGTTCGAGGAGACTATGATGAAGATGGAACAAATGATTAAGGAGATGACAATTTGGCACTTGAAGATTAAGAAAAGAGTTATATGGCCCATTAGTAAGATTTTCAAAAGAAGGAGAAAACAAGCCAAGTTAGCAGCTGATAAACAAGAGGGAGAAGAAATGAAAATCAAGTTGATGATGAGGTGGATGAAGAATGAACTCCTTGAGAGAGTAAGGAATCAAATAAGGGACATGGAGATTAGGAATGAAGTAGCCATTGTTTCATGACAAAAGCAAAAGGTTAGAGAGGTAATATGTCATTTCATTGTTATGATGATAGTTTTGATGGGATATAAGCCAAGATATAAAGTGAATAGGGAGAAACAAGATACTAAGAAGCATCAAAGCATAGTGAATCTAATTTTAGTTGGGAAACAAAGAAGAGGACTGATTTGCATGGACAAGTTTAAGACAAAGGTAAAACTGAAGATGATTAGGATTAGTTTCAAGGTAGAGCATACAAAGAATTTAGATTTGTGGAAAACTTCAAATTCAAGAGGACTTGAAAATCATTTGGCCAAGAGAATGATGCAAGAGCATCTTGATAATGTCATGATTCTACGAAGCAAATCTTCAAGGTTGATCATTTTTTTATATTTCAACATTGTTCAAGGGTCATTTAAGTCATTTTCCATGTATTAGAGTCATTAGGAGGTCATTGTGTCATAATTTGCAAAAAAATGTAAAATGATGTCAAAAGTTTTCACAAATATGCAAAAATGGTAAAGTTGCAAATGATGGAAACTTGGAATATGAAAGGTCATTTTGGCTCTAGACATTGATAGGCAATTAGAAATCAGTTGGAATGTGAGGTTTTGTGATGGAATACATTTTAAAAGGCCTTGTAACCATTTTGGAAGGTGTGGGTGGTTGTGAATAAGATTTTGATCAATGAAGGTTACCGTTTCTTGTATTATTTCATAAAAAATCATTATGTTCTTGTTGTGTACAACCCTGTACGAGCAAGAATTGGTTTCTCATTAGTTTTAAGTGAGATATATTTCATTCACTTTCAATCCAAACTTTGTTTCATGAAATCTGGTTTAGTTTGAGCAAGTTATTGTCTTTTTTCTATAAACTGATAAAACCTTGATTTAGGGTAAATAGAAACTTAAGATTTTATGTTTCTCACATTTTAGCCATGGGAAAATTATAATTTTTGGTGGAAAAATCATTATGGCATCTACTTTCATTTTCTAAGGCTTTGGAGAAAAATTTTAAGGGTAGAGTGAGTAAGTTTGCAATTTCTATTTGTAAACTATGTCTCAGTTCAGAAAATAGAGCAGCCAAGTGAGTAAAGCCTTAGGTTTTGTGTAAAAATCTTGGTTAATGGACTTTTGGTGTTTCTAAAAGAATGTGCAGGTTAAAACTAACATGTTCCAAGTCTTGGTTGAGTGGGTTTAAGTTTGGATACATCAAAATCAATAAGACCTATTTGTCTCCAAGCCTAAATAGGCCTAAAATGGCAGGAATAGTCATTATTTTGTGGTGTTGTTACAAAAAAAGTTGTCTCAAACTTAGATATGTTTTTAAAAGGCTTCGCGCTACATCCAAAGTGTCCGCACACATCTCAAGATGTTATCCTCACTGGAGATCTACTGACAGCCCATATTTGAGGCCATTAGTCCCGGAAAGACCGCGATTCTATGCCACCAAGAATAAAACGCAATACCCACCAGCGTACACCACGCGTTCGCACGCGCGCAATTTCATCCACCACTGCACCAACGTTAAACTTCGGCGTGGCAACGGTAGCGATGTTCCAGACTGAAAACGGCAATGTAGAGAATAGCACATTAGGTCATTTCCACTCACCCCTAAGAGGTTAGATGCAGGGAGCTATGAATAAAGGGAGGGGAGACAAGGTTCCCAGGCTTTTGACAGGTGCAGGGTGGATGGTTAGGACAAGCAGGTAGAGGCTATAGATGCTTTTGTATAGATTGAATAGATGCATGCATTCATTTATTCTTTCATTCTTTATTCTTTATTCATTTGAGACACCATGATGTGTCAGATGTAGTCTCTATATTTGATTATTCACCTACACTTGTACCCTTATTTGATGGAATTTCATGGACATTGATGAACTTGTTATGGAATTTTATGATCTTTTATTAAAGACCTTGGATGGACTATGTGATGGACATTATAATTTTTGATATATATATATATATGATATGCGATGGACAATGATGATGCCATATGATTATTATGTGATGTCATGGATATTTATTATGCTCATGTGGATGATTATGATTATGATGTATGCATGTGATTATGATGATTTATTCTTGTGTCTAATGCCTTTGGATGTAGGATGTTATGTGACATGATTTATGATTTGATGTATGTTATGGACATGATACTAATGGTGTGTGATGCAAGTGGTGATTTGATTGTGATTTGTGATGTATGTGTATGATATGATGATAGATTATGCATGGATGATGAATAATGTATATATGATGTGATATTAAAAATATTTAATGGATACAATATGCATATGTGATCATGTTATGGATGGATGTGATAAATGTAATGTAATGTATGTGGTGAAATGAACTAATATGTTTAGAATAGTAAATGTAAGCAACCTAAAATGATATAAAATGAAATGATAATGAAATGAAACAATGAAATGGACTTTAGATGCCTAGACTAACAAATCTATATTAATCCAAACAAATTAATATGATAATGAAAATAATAATGCAATGAGATGAAATGATATGAAATAAAATTAAGATGCTTAGACTAAGAGATCTATATTAATCTAAACAACTTAAGATAATAATGAAAATGATAATGCAATGAGATGAAATGATATGAAATGAACTTAAGATGCTTAGACTAATAGATCTATATTAATCTAAACAACTTAAGATGATAATGGAAATGATAATACAATGATATGAAATGATATGAAATGAACTTAAGATGCTTATACTAACAGATCTATATTAATCTAAACAACTTAAGATGATAATGAAAATGATAATGCAATGGATAAGAGAAAATCAAAATGTAATAATGTAATGAACCTAAGATGATAATGAGCATGCATAGTGAGATGAATGATGATGGGTGTGATAATGCACTTGTCAAACCTTAGGAATCCTAATAGGAAGAATGCGTGGAAGAATATTTGCACAACCAAAAATCACTAACCATAGGCTAGGAGAAGAATGGATAGGGATGAATGCAATGCAATGAGATGGTAAATGAAATGTAAACCTAATGCCATTTTTCCATTTTAGGAGCACTAATTTTTTCTATAGAATAAGACACGATATGCTAGGATATGAAGAACCAAGGTCGATTAGTTTCAAATGCATAAACAAACACAACAAAAAAAAAGGCTATCCCAACACCCCAAAGCCAAAATGGATTTGGTTAGGCCTAATGTTGGAATAACCACAAGCACAAAGGATGCTCCAACATAACACAAGACCATAGGGACCTTGGTGGATACTATGTGGGACAACCAAGAACACAAAAAAACACAAAATAAAGATATGCTCCTATGTTTACTTGTCAAAGTGCACCATGATATGATGGATCATGGAAAACCTTGACAAAGTATAATAGGAAGCTCAAATGATAAACAAAAATGTCAAAAGCACAAAAAGATCACAACAAATTTCAAACATCCTTTTCCTTAGGATCAATAGGTGGATGGGATTGATGTAGTTTGATTTAGGAAGGATACATCCTATTAAGACCAAAGATGGAGGGTAGATAAAATTATTAACGTGACTAAAGATACTCAAAACTGATTGGACCTCATGATCCTAATGTATTTTGTTTGTTTAGAATTGTGTACAATGGAAATGGAATGCACAACTTTCGTACACTAAAAGGGGAATGAAGGAAGAGGTATCCGATTTCACAATGTTCACACTCAAGAACAAATCCTTGAGATTCCAATGCAAAAGAGATTGAATTCTATCAAAGGGGATTGTCCTTAAGGCTAGAAATTGATAAAAGAGATTCACTACTAATGCAAAACTAAGAAAATGCAAGATGTTTGAAAACATGCTATGATATGTAAAATGATATAAAAATGAAAGTAAACTATAACAAAAACTTATGAAATCAAAAGTGTGCACTTGGAGACTAGAAAGAGATGGAATGGAGCTCTAGAATCCTAAATAATTCACTGTGGATTCCCAATGGGACTCATACACCAAGTTGGGTGACAATCTTGCTTTTAGGAAGATTCTGCAAGAACAAGTTTTAGATAACTAGTTACTTAGAACTGTAAAAATCTCTATTTAGGCCTAGGCAGTGGGACTCATTCACCACCAATAGCATATTAGTCCACTTCCAAATTTCAAGAAATTCAAAAGTAGAATCTATAGCCCTCGGTCTACACTTTTTCTCCTAACAAGTTTTTGGATCCGAAATTGGAAAATTCAACATGTAGGTGTTCTCCAAGCTTCTTTTAGGGTTTTGACAACTTTGAATGACTTTGAAAATTTGTTGAGAACTTTTCCAATCTTTCTCTTTGACAAATCTACAACTGAGACCTACAAAACACATGCAAAGAGAGGGAAATTTTTTTGAGGGTTAGTGAATAGGAGTTTTCCTTAGTCAAACCATGGTTCGGTAATTAAACCCTTGAAAATGAAATGAAATATGGAAAGAGAATGATGAATGAACAACATGCAATGCTACAACTCACCAAAACCTTGAAGTAGAATTTTAAAGACATGAAAGTAATGGCTCCAAATTGCTTGAATGTTGAATCACTTGATTGCTTGTTGGATTGATTAGGAAATTTGGAGGGGTGAAATGAGTAGAAAGACCTTATATGTATACTTGATTATGCAATAATTCTTGAAAATACCACATCACAGAATGACCTTAGATCATATAAAATAATAACCCACCATAAATTTGAAATTATTTTTATTTTTGTGCCAAAGGGGACTCATTCGCCCCTAGTGGTGTATGGATCCCACTTAGGCATTTTAAGTGGCTTTCAGAAACTAAATATTTTAAATGATGTTTATCAAGATTATTTTCAAAAATACACTTATGTAAGGCCTATAAGTGTAAAATGGAGTCAATTAAAGCATAAGAAAGTTCCAATTATTAATGACAAACCTAGAAAAGCATGAAATTTTATTACAACACTTTACAACACTTTGAAATAAGGCTTGGTAAATGATAAAAAGAGGTTATTTAGGTGAAATTTATTAACAAGACCCTAGAAAGTGTGAAAGTAAGCACAAACACTTTACAACACCTGCTAAGGTACTCAATTTTAGGTCAGGTCTAATAATTAATATGCGAATGTGTTATCCATTACAACACTCAAATCAAGGCATAATTAAGCCAAAATCACAAGGAGGACCCAAACGAGACAAAAAAAGTAGAAGGGTTACTTTTTTGGTGTGCACATTTAGCCGCCACTTTAGTGAGAGGATGAACTTGCTTCAAAGCCACACTAAATTAGACCAACGCACATCAAGAGGATTTCCCATGAACCAATGCTAGCAAGATGGGACAACAATGACCAAGAGGGTGATCAGTTCTGTGATCAAGAGATCTGCGAAAAAACCAAATATAAGCGCAAAGTGAATATGAATGACATCAAAGAATAATGATACAACAAGCACAATGCCACAAAGAGATGAAAGAGAGAAAAAGGAAAAGAAAAGAAAGAATCGGGGACTGCTCAATCATTTTCCAACATGATGTGGATTAGATCTAGGCGTTTTTCAGAAACGAGTAATCACTTTGGAGGCAATGGAACTTATCACTTCCACCGTGAGAAGGTCTTCCAAAAGGTGAGAAACATACACTCATGGTCGTATGCACTCAGCAATCACATATAGGTGGATATGTTCATGCTCTAGAATGGCTTCCTGGCCAACCATACCAAAGTTACCTCCTAATAACTTCATTAAGAACCACAAATAAATGGTCTTTGAGTTTCACGAGACAAGCAAACTTTGTATGCTTGGAGCTCAAGTGAACAAAATGTACATCATAAAGAAGGGAACTTGTTATGCAAGTGGCCATAACAAATGCAAATGTAACATGAAAAAAATGTTCAAAGGAGTCTCGCTTAGTTTATGCTAGGTCTTTAACTTAGGGAACATTGTGCCTAATTTCTCCAAGAGAGGACCAATCAAAGAATAGAAAATTTGTAACTTAGTGGATGCAGCAGTCTTATCAAGCCACCAAGAGGAATGTCAACATAAGATAGACTACACTCTATGAAGAACACCCAATGTCATCCACAAAGTGATAAAACACATCGTATGAAGTAAGAAGGTTGCACTAAGAACCAAGAAAAAGGAAAAATACAAAAGAATAATGCCAATCTATGCCCCCACTTTAAAGGAATTGCTAAACACCATGCTATGAGAAATTACTTTAAAGTAGCAAATGAAAAATTCTAACAAAGAAGACATGAGATCCAACTTGAAAATATCTATGCCAAGTCATATGTTTCCAAGTAAGGCTACATCATGTGAATGAAAGAAAAAATAAAAGGAATGGGTTTCCCCAAAAATGAAAACACCAAACACATAAGGGATCTATGGATTTGGGGTTAGTACGTTTGTTGTTGTAATATTGTTTAGAGATCTCAAAAATATCATCATTCCCCAGATATCTAGAACTAGAAGAATGACACAAAGAGAGTGAAAATAAAGAAAAACCTTTTGGGTCAACATGGAAGAGACATAAGGTGTCTCAAAACCTTGTGTCATCCCTAAAAGGAAAACACAAGACAAACTAAAAATAAAAGGCGAAAGAAAAAATATAAGATTTTGGGTCAACATGAAAGAGACATGAATGTCTCAATGCCTTGCATCATCCCTAAAAGGAAAAAACAAGAAAAAATAAAAAAAGAAAAAAGAAAAGAAAATAAAAACCTTTTTGTCAATACAAGAGACATGAATGTCCCAATGCCGCGGCATCATCCCCAAAGGAAAACAACACAAGAAACAAAAATAAAAGGCAAATAAAATGAAAGCCTTTTAGGTCAACATGAAAGAGACATGAATGTCTCAATGCCTTGCATCATCCCCAAAAAGAAAACACAAGAAAAAGAAAAAAGAAAAGGAAAACAAAAAGAAATACTTTTTGGTCAACATGAAAGAGACATGAAAGTCTCAATCCCTTGCGTCATCCCCAAAAAAAATGTGAAAATGAAAAAGATAGAAAGGAGAAAGTGATGTATGACATAGAGCATAATGAAGATACAAATAGAGGAATGTCACAAAGAGAGAGAATATAAAATAGAACATAATAGGGGATCACATTATGCACATGCAAACA
>VDFB02165512.1:0-16123 GCA_007258455.2 Sequoia sempervirens | reverse complement strand
AGTGATGAAGAATATCAGTTTTAGATAAATTCAAGCTTGGAGGTATGAGGCAATGGAGGAAGGAGGACACTTAGTGTCCTATCATTAGTCACCAATGATGGGGTCACTTATCAACTTTGGTGAAATTTTGTTTATGATGTATGCTTCTATTTTATATGATTCTAATAATTGGAAATTTCACATCATCGGGGGATATAATATCAATATTCCATCTCCAGTGGTAGTGAAAATTTCCTTTGTTGTTGTAGATTGAGTGGCACGATCAACAACAACCTCTATTTCTAGTCATGTGTGTGCTATTTCCTCATGTAACCTCTTGGTGTAAAATATTGTAGTAAGCAAAAACACTAGTGTAATGCAATTCATGGATCTTGAAATGGTTAGTGGTAATCCAGAAAACCATATGAGGTGAAAAAATGAGGGTGGTCCTATTTGTGTCCAGGTTTGTGGTAAACCTATGTGAAAACCATGAAAGGTTGATGAAATTTTCCTTTCCATTGAATCAAGATCATAAGCCACAAGAGTTGGGCACACTACTGTTGAAAGTGTGGAAGTTTTCACCATGTTCACACTAAAGGGGGAATGTTGGAAAATATATTATTAATGCCTAGTATGGACTGGTTAAGAGTTTTTTTAACAACTTGCTAAGTCTAGAATTAGGTAGAATTGGTGGGGATGCATATTTAATTCCTATATATGTGATATTTTGAAATGGTTTATAAAGAATAAGAATAATAAACATTGTTATTTATTCATATATCTCTGACATTTAATAACAACTCTACACCATCTACAACCTTCAGCTCATTGCCTCCAACAACTTTAGGTACACTTAAAAATGTAGACACCTTTTGCTCACTGCTTCCAATAGCCTTAGGAATTTAAGCTCACACTCATATCACAACACTTGATTATATTTCGCACCACACACCACACCACACTACATCTCCAACAATAACCTTTCTTATATATCCTTCATAACCTCAAACAACTTCTCTAAGGTCAGCACAAAAACACTTATGTGATGGAAAGAAGTGAAGGAAAACCACAATAAGGGTTAACGAGGACCCAAATCTACACCGACATGCTACACCATGTTTCCATAATGCAAGAAGCACATTCACAAGTAACACTAACATGTGAGGTCAGCCAAACCTATATTAATGCTACTAAATAATCAATTCACTCTTCACCAAGTATAGAGACATCATATGGACCATGAAGTAGCATCACACACCATCCTAGAATATTCTAGCACCATCAAAATATTCAACAACACTGGCATAGCCACTTGAAACCAAGAATACTATTATCCTGTGCAACCAACAACACTGCCACAAACATACAACACACTAACCAACCTTGCAGAACAACTAAATCCTCAATACTCTAGGGGAAGTTAGATACAAAAAATATTAGCACATTCCCAAATCCATCAAACAAGAAACCTCAATATGGATAAATTCTATTTCTCCTAGACAATCTTCTTCACAAGCAACACATTGTCAGAAACATCTTCCATTGTAGTATGATCCAAAACCTGAAACATTGGATATAACACCTCTAAAAACCTATGATAATCTCATATCCAAATAACACAAGAACATCTTCAACCATGAATAAATATGAAGCATAATGCAAAACACAACTCGGTCACCTTGTACACTCTCTATTCAAATTTTCTCAAAAGCACTTGGAAACTAAGTGAACTAACTGCATCAATAACACCTACTCAACACCATGCCACATTGCAATAATCTCCCCATCTAAAACACAACACCTCCCCATCTACAACACTTGATCAACACTTCACACTAGAGGTTGACATATGTTGATGGCATCATGACAACACTCATGCATTAAATATAGTAATAATCTCTGCAACTTCCCTTTGACATCAATGGCGCGATCGATCTCCAAATATCCCCTTTATCATTGATGGCAACACCAAATTTAAAACCATAAAACAGCCAAAAGAAACTTATAATTGTAACACTACCATAAAAGCAACTCTCAGATCAAGCAATAGTCCCCTTTACTTGAAATTCTTATATTTTAGGCTTCTTTCTTTTTTGCCCCTTTCTTCTTTAGACTCTACTCTCCCTTTGTAAGCTTTTAGGACTTCTACCTTCCCTTTGACATCAATGGCAGGGAAAAACTTAAAATTATTTCTCCACTATTCTATCTCCCTAGGGGTACAAGATATGTCTCCTAACTGCATCAATCAAAGACACCACTACCTAATCCCCTTGAGAGGTAGCCTTCATCAGTCTAGAACCAAGAATGTATCTTGAATAGCTCACTTGGACAGATGCACCAACTCATGCATTTAGTTGAAAGGAGGGGTAATAACCCCTCGGCTCAGATGCCTGCTAAAATGGTATATTTTGGAAGAGCCTTGTGAAAAATGTCATTTGATCCTTTAAAGGAATATACTCCAGCTTCAATTTCATTCTTTACAACTTTATATCTTAGAGTGATATTGATAGAGATATGCTTTGTCCCCTAATGCATTACTGTAGATTTCAAAATGTTGATGGAACTGTATTATCACACAAGATAGAAATAGGTTGACTATATGATATTCTAATATCCTTCAATGTTTACTTCATTCATAGCACCTATGTGCAAAAATATGTTGTTGCACATATTTTTCCTTTTCTTGTAGTAGATAATGACATTGAACTTACTTACTTAACCAAGAAACCAATATGATTTTGAGAAATAAAGTACCTCCACTTATACTTTTTTTTTTCATCTATGCAACCTACCTAATTTGTATCTATATAAGCACTCAAGGATAAATCAGTATCCCTAGGATACCATAGGCCAAAGTCTAGATTGCATTTCAAATATCTAAATATCTTTTTGAATACTACCACATGTGATTCTCTAGGATCTCCTTGAAATCTTGCCACAAGACAAACTACATGCATGATATTTGGTCTAGTAGCAATTAGATATAGCAATCCACCAATCATGGATCTATACTTGCTTTGATCTCTCTTAGGATTTCACCATTTTTATCAACTGGCAACCCCAAAGAACTATGGGAGTACATACTAGTTTAGGAGTCTTCCATTCTAATTTTTAGGAACAAGTGGGACAATTCCTCAAACCCTAAACTCACAACTTGATGCTAAAAGGCTCTCAAAACATAGTTTGCTTCTTCAGTGCTCAAGGCACCCAATGGCTCTACACCAACAAAATGTTTCCAATCTATTCCAAAACACCAAGAGGCATCTAACAAGATTATATTGACCAAATAAACATGATTAGCACACCCTTTGAACCCCAAGTACTTCTAATTGCAAATTCACCTTCACAAGCTCTCATTCACCTAGTAGGACTCCAAGACCAGTTTTCAGACCTGTTCATACAATCAACCAACCAACCTCACAAGTGATCTACATTTCTAGGGATCCATTAACCTGGCTCAGAACATATCACAAACCCACCATAGGGTGCTTCAGAACATCAACTCTCAAATTGGCTTTTTAGGCTAAAATGAGCTCTAATTAGCCCTCTTTTGCAAAGGAACCTTCTTTTAGACTTGACACTAGTTTACCAAACCTCAAAATAATCTTAAAAAACCTTGCAAAACTCAAGATTTCCAAAATTTTAGGGCCTCACACTCTCATTTAGACCCATTTCCCTTTGACCCTCATTTTTCACCTTTTCAACTAGGGCTTATTGATTTTCCCATGTCCAAAACACTCACCAACTTGAAACCACTTGAATCCTTCCTCATTTTGCCTAAACATGCTTAAAATAACACTGCATTAGGTTTCCCTCACGTTTAGCATACACTTCCTTTGTAAAGCCACCTATTTTCACTTGTTTTCACCCTCTTCCACCTAGGGTTTCTAACTTCTCCACTCCTCAGACTCTCCTCAACCACTCATACCTTCAATACATCCTCATTTACACTTTTTCTCACTATTTTCAAGGATTTTTACCCCCTTCTAGTCCACTGTCATCTTTTGTTCAAATTCTAGCCTTGTTTCTAAGGCACCAACCTAAGTTTTTAACATGGGCAGTGTGAGGATCTCTCAGAAAACCATTCATCAAACTTTATTCACTGACCCTAAACCGACACCTATATTCTACTGGTCCATTCCACCAAGGAACAGTGGTCACAGAAACATGGAATGAACTTCTAGTTCATTTAAGCCAACAAACCCTTGTGCCCTATTTTCTTACCAGTCCACAAGAATCATCCTCTAACTTGATCAATGCACAATGAAAACTACTCAACAATGAATTGAAATGAGGGCCAACATCATACTAAAACCAGTTCAAAGCATTTGAGATCCAAACCCTGTTGTACAGACCCGTACACAAGCTCGGAATGCACAAAAACTCTGGAGAATGACTGAAAAACAATGATTCTTGATTGATTTCCCTCCCCCAAGTGATACAACAGCATTTTATCGAGCCTTCAAGAGGCCATATAAACATTATCAACTCAAAAACCACCCCTGTAACACCTACAACTAACCACCCAACCAACTTGACCATTACATTACAGAATCTTGCATTTGTTTTGACAACTATGACAAATATTGCATCATTATGCAACTTTTGCATTATTTTGCAATAACTAACATTAAAGACCCCTAATTACATCATTAATGGGCTCAAAGGCCTTATTCAACATGAAATGACTCAAATACCCCCTAGTTTCCTAATGCCTTCCTCCAAATGTTGAATTTTTGAAACTGTGTGTATTGGGTGCCCCCAAGACCACATTCTAAACTTTTAACATTTCCTTTGACATACTTTGATTGTGATGAATATACCTTTATCAAATTGACTAATTTGTAGCCCAAGGGAGAAATTAATCTCCCCAAACATTGACATTTTAAACTCATTTTTCATCTCCTATGTAAACCTTTTACACATTTCCCCATTTCCTCCAAAGATTATGTCATCAACATACATAACCACAATTAGGATTTGATCTCTCTCAATAAATATTACTATATGTAGTACCCTTTTTGATTCCCTGCTACAAAAGGTACTTATCCAATCTTGAAACCAAGCTCTAGGAGTCATTTGAGTCCACATATAAAGATTTCTTTCAACTCTATGCATCTTATCAGAATTTTATGAAAACTAAAACCCTAGTTTTCAATGCACACCTCTTCTTCTAGACTGGCCCAAAATAATTTGACATCCATCTAATACACCTTGAAGTCTTTATGTGCTGCAAAAACCAAAAAAATCCTAATGGCTTCCATTCTTGCTACTGGAGAAAATGTCTCTTCAAAATCTATTCCTTCCACTTGTGAGTAGCCTTTACACACAAGTCTAGCCTTATTTTGATAACTTCTCCATTCTCATTCAACTTGTTCTTGAAAACCCATTTTGTTCCTATTACATTCTTGTTTGCTGGTCTTGGGACCAGTTCCCATGTTTGATTCTTCTCAATATTCCTCAGTTCTTCTTCCATAGCTTTAATCCAATTCTCATCCTTGGATGCTTTAGTTACTATTTTAGGTTCTACCTTAGAAAGTGAACAAAAATTTACTTGTTCCTCTACCATAGCAACTCTTCTTCTTGTCAACACACCTTTGCTCTTATCTCCAATGATTTGATCTTTAGAGTGATTCTTCAACACATAATTAGGAGTTTTAGGATTATTTTACAAAGCTTCTTCTTCTTCCAATGTTATCTCTTTCTCTTCTTCTTCTTCTTCTTCTTCTCTGCAAGGGATTTCATCAAATTCATATCCTTCTATCAACACTGAGATTTGATGTGATCTTTCACCCACTTTGACACTTACACTTTTAACTATCTTCTTTAACCTTTTGTTGTTGCACCTATATGTCTTTCTCTTTGTAGAGCCACTCTAACACTTGTACTTTCAACTATCTTCTTTAACATTTTGTTGTACAACCTATATGTCTTTCTCTTTGTAGGGTATCCACTTTGGTGTGATCCTTAATCCATTTTGACACTTGCACTTTTAACTATCTTCTTTAACCTTTTGTTGTAGCACCTATATGTCTTTCTCTTTGTAGAGTATCCAAGGAAAATTCCTTCATCTGATATTACATCTAAATTTCCTAGATTTTCTTCATCTCTCCAAATATAACATTTGCTTCCAAACACTTTGAAATATTTCATAATAGGAGGTTTTCCATACCATAGTTCATAGGGGCTCTTTGAACTATTCACTCTTGCTTGTCCTTTATTAAGAATGTACACTGCAATATGAATAACTTCTTTCCAATAGAATTTCGGTAGATTTGCTTCCTTCATCATGGTTCTTGTTGCTTCTTGAATTGTCATGTTCTTCCTTTCCACAACTCCATTTTGTTGAGGATTCCTAGGAGCTGACAAATGTATTTTCATCCCATGATCTTCATAAAATCTATTAAACTCATTGGAGGTGAACTCAACACCTCTGTCAGACCTCAAACATTTTATTTTTAAATCCATTTCATTTTCAACCATAGACTTAAATGCTTTAAACTTATCTAGAGCTTCATATTTTTCTTTGAGAAAGGTCACCCAAGTCATTCTAAAGTAATCATCTATCAACAACATAAAATACCTATCACCTTGATAGCTTCTTGTTTTGGTAGGTGCACATAGGTCTATATTCACTAACTTCAAAGGCCCTATGGTAGAATATTCTTTAGATCTAAACCTCTTCTTTGTCTACTTTCCAAATTGACACTCCTTGAAAAGTGTATTGATAAGCTTTATAATTCTTGGTAGATCTCTCATAGCTTGAGTAGAGTTGATCTTCACTAGGCTATCAAAATTGATGTGAGCCATTTTGTTTGTGGTGATTTATCATGCTATATTACAGCACTTTTTCATGTATCCTGTACCTTAAGCAATAGCTGAGCTTCGAGCCTCAAGTGGGGGTTCGGGGTAGTAGCCCTCGAGAAATTTTTTCTCCAATTTTTCTACTTCGTCACGGCTGCAAAATAAAAATGACTTGTAAACCCTAATTGAAACTTCTAAAAAATCTTGTAATATGTTAGGATGGGAGTTGCAAGCATAACATTATCTCTGTGAGGATTGTAATATGTTTTGCATTAGATAATAAAATCATTGGATGGGTGTGGTTTTGTGGATGTATCTCATATTGGGTGAACCACATTAAATTCTCTGTGTTGTCTTGTTGTTGCTATAATTTTTTGTGTTTTATTGATCAAATCTACATTTAACTATTAGATATTTTCCTTCTAACCCTAACATTATCTCCTTTTCAATTCCATAGCAAATTATCATTTATTTGAGACATAAAGCACTTAACACCACCCCCTTTGAGAAGATAATCATTTCCTTTTGTCCTTGTTCCAACTGCAATTGATGTTCTGGAGCTTTCTTTTTTGATTTCACAACCATCATTCTCAAACACCAAATTATTTCCTCTACTACACATTTGTCCTACACTGAGAAGATTATGTCAGAGACCCTTTACATAAAGAACATCATCTATGTTATACTTTCCATCAAAACTAATTGAACCTTTTCCACATATCTTAGCAGATGTATCATCACCAAACTTAACAAGACCACCATCATACTTTTCAAGCTTAAAAAACTTACTCTTATTACCTGTCATATGATTTGAGCATCCACTATAAATTATCCATTAGTTTCTCCTCTCTCTTGCATGAAAATCAATCAACATAGTTCCTTCAATATTGTGACCTATTTTTGGAGCAATTTCCTTCACACATCTTCCACTGTCGTATGATCTAGAACTTGAAACTCTAGATATAACACCTTTGAACACCTTTGATCATCTCATCCAAACCATACAAGCACATCTTCAACCATGAAGAAATGTGGAGCACAATGCAAAACACAAATCTGTCACCTTGTACACTCTCTATTCAAAATTTCTCAAAAGCACTTGGAAACTAAGTGAACTAGATACATCAACAACACCTACTCAACACCACAACAAAGATTACAAAAATCTCCCCATATATGTAACACTTTCTTAACACCACACTAGAGGTTGACATAGGTCGACTTCAATGACAACACTAAAGACAACATAGTGCGACAATCTCCAACAATCTCTCTATTGACATCAATGACAACACTAATCTCCAACAATCATACACATGGACATGATACAAAACAATGCATGTGTCTTAAACATCAAGTGCAAGACCTCATCGATTCTAATCACATCTAGTTAGCTGATGGTAATGACAAAGGAAACAATTTTTTGCTCCACCAAATCAAAACTTGTAAATTTTCACAAACCCAATGTCAAACCATACATCCAACTTTGTGTAAGATTGTGATGATAACGGTGATGCTAAGGATAATTATGAAGATGGTCTAGACAACATGTTTGCTCTAATAGATGTTCAACCTCGTTAGGGCTAAACCACTTTGTTACCCGACATTTCTTTCACACACATCGATTCATCTATACATGTGCTTGATGGTCCTCTCTATATCACCAGACATATCAATTACAAACCTACAAAAGGGACAGTCATTGATCCTATGTGCTTAGAGAATGTGATCACTGAGGAATTATTGTATGTGCATGAGCTTTAACAAGATTCTTATGAATAATCAAAAGCATGATTAAAAAATCATGATGGTTTTGCTCACCCTATGATAGGTTCAATCACTCTTCCAATTAAATTTGGACCAAAATAATTAGATGTATTATTCTCTATCATCTCAATGTCAAAAAAAATTCGTGTGAAGCTGGGCTATCTATGGATACACTCCATGAATGTTGTCCCGTCGGTTATCCATAAGTGCATAAAGTTCTCACTTGAAAATGAAATATGCATAGTGCATCATAGTGGGTTTAATCCTTTGTCTTCTTGTGGAAACTTTTCATTGGATTAATTTTAGTCTCAACCCATGGAACTTGTCAAACCTCGTGAGGACTTCTTTTTTAGTTCATGTAAAAAATTTAAGGAAAAATGCATAACAAAGTTATCTCTTAGAATTGTTCTTGAAAATGATAGGGCTATGGTTGTTCCTCCCACCCCACAAGTTGTGGATGAACCCATATTCAAATCAAACAATATTCCAAGTAAACAAGGTATTTATGCTAGAGTTCCTCTGCCTATATCATATAAAAGACCAAGAGACAATCGCATGATTCCCTTTGTGCCTTCGAAGGAAAAATAAGCATATACACCTAAGGAGACAATGGTTTCCCAACCCCCAATGGTCCGTTCCGTTCCTCGCATAAGGGAAGAAAAGAGACCAATGGTTGAGAAACCCACTCTTACACCTACAAAAATTGAAAACCAAACAAGAAGAAACATAAATTCTAAAGAGAATAGGTGTAGAATTCATATATTTCTCATCAATTGGAAGAAAAGAGCACAACATTACCTGATGATCAAACACCTATGCAAATAAATCAAGATAAATTGAAACTTTCACCAAAACATGAAACTAAACCTTACATGTCTCAACCAAAACAAAGAATGAAACAATCTCGAACATACAACTAACATTATCATTAAACCACCCATTGTGATAAACTTAGATGATGAGAATGAAGATGCTAAAATTGATGAATAAGTGCATAACGAACTATCTTTGTTGTTCACAAAGTATATAGATTTATATGGGGGAAACCGTGATGATCCTCCTGATGAGAGTGACTCACCACATGTTGAACCTAGTGATGCTCCTAGTACAACACTTGTCGTAGTCCCTTTGGCTAGTTGTTCACCTTCCATATATGATAAGAAAGATAGGGATGTGAACAATTTTCTCTAGAGTGGTTCACATGTGTAGTTCTCCTTTGTGTTTGATTTGTGTGTTCTTTGTGTTTGCTTCCAAGTGATGTGATCTCCCATGTTGTGCTTCTTGGCATGTCTTTGTGTTCATGAGTTTTCTTTGAATGACCCTTGTTGCTTTGTTGGTGCAAGGATGAAAAGGAAACAAATCTATCGTGACACTTTTACATTTGTATCTCCATTCTTCTCTATGTTGTGAATATTTTCATTTGTTTTTGTCTTGTGTTTTCCTTTTGGGGATGATGCAAGGAGTTGATACATTGAGGTCTCTTCCATGTTGACCCAAAATTGTGTTCTTTTATATCTCTATCTGTGTCAGTCTTCCATTATGTTCGTAGTTACACAAGTATTTGGGGAATGATGTCAATTACAAGCTCCTTTCTATTACAATAGAAAAGATGTATACTAACATTGAACCCGTGGATCCCTTTTATGTTCATCTTTTGTTTTGTTTACGGCATTGCATTGGGGGCAACCCATTATCATTAGGTTACTTCATTTGGAAACATATCTTTGGCATAGGGCTTTCCAAATAAGCTCTTGTGATCTTATCACATGGAATTTATTATTTTTCTACCTTAGAGTAATTGCTCACAACATGGTGTTTAGAAATTACTTTAAGGTGGGGGAATACATTGGTATTTTTTCTTCACTTTGTTAACATGCATTGGACTTAGTGATGCATTGATATTGGAATTTTTTCTTCACTTTGTTCACATGTGTTGGACTTAGTGATGCATTGACATAGTATTTTTGTAGCATCTTATAAAAATTATTAGGGAGTATAATTCTTGGTATGGTTGAAATGGGTACACACCTAGTGAAAATTGATCCTCACTAGTCCTTGTGTGTTTCTCATTTTTCTACTTTGTCTAGGGGGATCACCTAGTGAATATTAGACTTCACTAGCACATGGTGCCTTTGGTTTGTGATTCACCTAGAAAATATCAAAAAAAATTAGCCCATGAGCCATGAACACTTTGGGTGTGGATCCTAGCATAGCACAACTTGTTATTTCATGAGTATTCATACCCTTCCTTTTAATTTTGTGTTTACATTGTTCATGTTTGTATATGTTGTCTTGTTGCATTGCATACATGTGTGTTCCTTTGTGCTTATGTTGGTTTTCCATAGGATCTTGAATCCTGGGGGCTTGTGCACCCCCCTAGATTCATTGCCATCCTATCTCTTCAAAATTTGGACAATCATACCCCTATTGACATATTTTCTACTTTAGTGTAAGTTTGAGCATAAGTTCATACTCTCACTAAAGTGGGGGCTAAATGTAGCATCGCAATTTGTCACCCATGGAAATTTTATAGTATATTTTAATCCCCCCTAAGTGCATGGATCTAATTGTACACCTAATTTCCTAAATTATGCATTATGTGGCCCATTTTAATATTTACTAACAAATTGCATGTAGAAAACCAAAGCACTCATTTAATATTTTTTCCTGAACACCTTAAGCCCCACAAAATAGGGTTGGGACCTAGTCGCATAGGACAACTAAGTCGCCCTATTTTTCCTCCAAAATTGAATATGTCGAAGGTGGCATTTTATTATTTGAATTTTAAATGTCCAAAGTCAGTTGTTGGGATTTAATTTTTGGAAAATTAGAATAATTGCATATAAATATCTAGTTATTGCATCATTTGAAAAATAAAAAGAATTGAGAAAGAATTATTGCCAAGAGCATTATCAAGCAAGTCAAGAGTAGTCATTAGAATAATTATTGCAATAATTCAACATCAAAGAATCATGTCAATGTGTATGTGAGTTTGTTCATGTTTATGTTATCATATTGTTTGTGAGATCTAACCCTTGTAGGTCTTCAAACAAATTAAGCCAACAATAATCAAGCCTTGAGGAGATCTTTGTGTGACTTCAATCCTTAAAGGAGGCCATTTTTGAGTGGTGAGTTGTAGTCCATTATTGATTCATCATTCCTTTATCATTTAGCCTTATCCCTCAAAAGGATAGGCTCCCTATTATTGGAATTACCATTATGGAAGTGGAAACAATTACACATGGTTTGACTTGAAAAGCTCCTATATGGCACAACCCTTCCTCTCTCTTTAAATATGTAGGTTTTAGATCTAAAGAAGATTGTGAGAATTTTGAAGGTCAACTATTTATTGTTGCAATCAAACATTTCACCTTGATAACAAACAAAAACTCAATTACAACAATATCTGATAGTGATCCAACAGTGCGATAAGGAGGAACAAAAGGCGTTGATATGGCACTAGAGGACTATGAAATAAGATTCGAGATTCATCTACTAGGATAGTCGCCCAGGGTGACTTGGTCCTTAGAAATCAGCTCCAAATTTGTATCACAGGTGCACAGTGTCCTACTCAGTCCATTTTTGTAGTTTGAATTTGTCTGTGACATACCAAATCTATTGTATTTGCATCAGAATAGCTATTTGCATCATTAGCCTAGTCATTTCATTGCATCTCATTCCAAGTTTGGTCAAGGAAAATTTGAGTCACCTTTCAAGTTTCAATTCAGCCTTATACCTTGTCCAAATCCATCAAACCCCTACCACCTCCATTTCTAAATGAAATCTTAGAAAAAGTACCTAAAACCCTAGAGTCAAATCCTAGGGTCTTTCCCACTTTTTCTTCATTTCACTAGGGAGAACCTACATGAATTTTACATTACATTCTAAGAGGTCTCCTATATTGATGTCTACCTCTTGAGGCTCTTCCTTAGAAGCTTGGGTAGACAATCCCTTGATTGGTTCACTCACCTTCTGCATGGGACAATCACAACCTTTATCAAGCTAGCCAATAATTTTTTCACTCACTTTTCTTATAACATAAATCATGATATCACAGTGATGGACCTTTGAAACACTAAACAAAATAATGGTGAATTTTTTGTGTCATTCTTACAAATATGGAGACATCTTTCTAGTCTCTTTGCATGGCCCATACTCAAAAAATAACTTGCCATAATATTTGTTGAGAACTTAAACACTAAAGTAAGCTTCCATCTTCAAATGCAATTTGCTCACTCCTTTGATGAAATCATAGAAAAATGAGTAGCCATAGAAAAATATCTTATCACCATAGGAATAGTCAAGATATACAAAGAAGGAAAAGACAACAATCCCCAATCTAGTGACAAATCATTTTTTTGGAATAAAAATAATAATATGGTCAATGATGGTGTGATTGATTCAAAACATGTTCAAAATATCCAAATTCCTCCACCATAATCATCTCACAATAATCTAGCTCCCCAAAAACATGTGGCCATCCCTAAAGGTCAACCTAAATGACACATTAGATGTGAATATATCCCCTTGGGTGAGCCAATTGAAACCATCCTCTAGAAGCTTTCCCAAGCCCATATGATCCAATTACCGCCCATCAAATCCCTTGGTCCTAATGTTCCTAAACCCTCTTGGTATAAAGAACATGAATTTTATGACTACCATTCGATCCTTGGACATAAAACCTCTTCATGCATGAAACTCAAGAACTCCATCCAAGATCTTATTGATCGAAGAGACATCTCTATCAAAGGGCATACATCCCTTAATGAAAACTTGGTTATATACAAACAATATTTTCCTCAGCTTAACGATGGCAAAAAATTCATATATAACGTAATGCCTTATACATACACCAATAATGTCTCATCCAATTTTTTAATTGTCCACATTAAACAAAGGCCTTCCTAAGTAGCCAACATAACTATCAAAGCACCTAATTGTTTCGTCACTACCCAATGTGGTCAAATCGCTATTCAAGGAGCTTCCCCTCCTCTCAACCTACACATCAATATAGCATTCCCAACCACTTGAACAAAGTGCCAACACAAATATTTATCCTTGAGCTACTCAAAACATCTCCCATCCACAAAGGGCCTCCTTAAGAAATCCCTCCATGAATCTCATGTCCACTAAAAACATGCCTTCCATCAATCCATCTCATACCAATCCACTTTATCTTCAATTCCACATCCATTAAACCATAATAAAAAAAATCCTAGTAGATGGGTGATCAGTACTTAATCTTTGCAACCTAAGTCTAATAAAACAACTGGGATATTCTAATGATGTCATCAATCCCCAAAAAGAAATTACCATCAAAGTATATGACAAAGCTAAGCACAAATCTAAAGTCTCTATAAAGCTACCCATCCAAGTCAAATAAACTATAATTGAAATCACTTTCCAAATCTTAGACCTTGATCTCCACTATAACATCCTCCTTGGTCACCCATGGATCCATACCATGCAAGTTGTTCCATCCACATTCTATCAATGCATAAAGTTCCCCCATAATGGAATTGAAGTGATTATACATGCTAATCAAAATCCATTCTAATATTACAAATTCTTACAAAGTAGTTATGGTCTTTCATAGTATTTCCTGACCAACACCGCATGACCATCTTCCTCTTCATACATTGATCCTTCATCACTACCTGCCTCTCACACTATCTCAGAGATCTTGAGGCTAAGATCAAAGACCTTGGAATTAGAGAATATGAGCTACAAGACTTTCACATAGATTCTCATGCATACCAAGATACCACATCATTATCCACTTCATCCAAATCTTTCCATTATAATCCTATTTTTTATAATGATATCTATAATAATCCACTCTTTGATCATAATTTTATGGAGGGCATCCAAGACTATATCCCTTCCACTCCACCTCATGAGTTACCATATTTACATATCAAGCATCCTACGTTAGGGTATGCATCTCCTAGTGTTTCCTTCGATAAGGCTTCTTGCCACCTTGCTAAGGACGTACAAGCTTCCTTTGAAATTAACAATTCCAAAAATGATAGTCACGAAGAATCCATTGAGTGCATCACTGATCTCTTCCAAAAGTCATATATCCTTACTATCTCATCCAACTCATCCACATCCATCAATCTCCTAAACTTAGATCAACAAGTGTCATCCCAAAAGAACAATGCTATCAATCAAAATTCCAAAATAAAAAGCATTATCAAATGGAGATCCTAAATTAAAAGAAAAAAAGTCAAGAAAAGTACTTTGGTCAAAATAAAAATAAAAACCTACAAAAATCGATCTCCTATCATGCCCCTTCCTTTAGAGTAACTGGGGGCATTTGTCAAAGAAAAATATCAAGAAATGAGCTTATTGATCCTAATTCTTCATCCTCATCATCTTCACACAACCCATACACTTTACCTAATCCACCCATACATCTCATCATTCCATCCCCCATGGTGATGCCCTTTGATGGACCTTTGATGGTGACCCCTTGATGTGCTTTAATCTGACAGTTGCCCAAACTCCTTTATGGGTGAAGCATGGTGAACCTTGTGGTTCACACATTGTGGATCATACCTTAGCTCCCTCCATATGTAGAATAATGTATCCTCCATTATCCATATCATATCATCCATATTTCTCTATCAATAAAAGAGCATCCACCATGATTGCAACATCATCAAGTCTCATAAATCCAAAAATCCAAAAAATAGTCAAAAAAGTCAAAAAATAGTAAAGAGAAATAATCTGTCCAAAGGTGAAAACCACTTTAGTGGCACCTTAGATAAGTGCCATGGTGAAAACATGGAAATCAATGCCATGTGTAGTAGTCTCTTATCCACCATATCTTAGGATGCCACCCCATCCATTATCATTTCCATCCTTCCATATCATAATAAACTACCATCTCCATCCATCCATCCACAAACCTATCATGGCTTGTATTTGATCCTTGACAATCATCCCTATCCCTCTCCATTATCACTCCACCTCTCCCCCCACCATGCTTTCACATGTGTTAGATGCGAAAGTGACATCTACATTATGAAAAATATTTGATCTTGTATATCCTTAGTTTCCTTTCACTTTGGTATTCAATTCTCATGTATTTGGAGTCCAATCCTCATCTATAATAAATCAAACATCAACCCAACGCAATATCCTATCATATTCATCTCATCTCAAACATAATAAAAAAATCACCATCCTTTCATCCCAACTTTAAATCATCAAAAATCAAAAGAATCAAAATCTTGAGCTCCTCAAATTTTGACACTTAATCAATCCAATCATTGCATCCAAGATATTCATGCCTTTAATCAAAATCATAAGTCTTGTTGTCAAACACTAATCAATGATCCTATACTTTTTCCAATCAATCATCATCATATTTATCAAATCCTTGCTTAAGTGATCATTCAAGCTTGAGTAAGCAAATCAAAGCCTCACTTAGGTGATTATCCAAGCCTAATATAAGCAAACCAATCATCATCATCATCTAATCTTTGGAAAGAGATATATTGGTTGCATGACATGTTTGTGTATAGGGAGCCAATTTTCACCCCAAGTAAATTTCCCTTTCATTTAC